>JBBBDQ010002094.1:187500-385000 GCA_037127315.1 Ascarosepion bandense
GATAGATAGATAATGAATATACTCATAGATAGATAGATAGATAATGAATATACTCAGATAGATAGATAGATAATGAATATACTCAGACAGAGAGTAAGTAGATAGATAATGAATAGACTCACATAGATAGATAGATAGATAATGAACATACTCAGATTGATAGATAGATAGATAGATAGATAAGCGACGATAGATAGATAGATAGATAGATAGATAGATAATGAACATACTCAGATAGATAGATAGATAGATAGATAATGAATATACTCAGATAGATAGATAGATAGATAGATAGATAATGAATAGACTCAGATAGATAGATAGATAGATAATGAACAGACTGAGATAGATAGATAGATAGATAGATAATGAATAGACTCAGATAGATAGATAGATAGATAGATAGATAGATAGATAGATAGATAGATAGATAATAAATAGACTCAGATAAATAGATAGATAGATAGATAGATAGATAGATAATGAATAGATTCACATAGATAGATAGATAGATAAATAGATAATGAATAGACTCAGATAGATAGATAGATAGATAATGAATAGACTCAGATAGATAGATAGATAGATAATGAATAGACTCAGATAGATAGATAGATAGATAATGAATAGACTCAGATAGATAGATAGATAGATAGATAGATAGATGGATAATGAATATACTCAGATAGATAGATAGATAATGAATATACTCAGATAGATAGATAGATAATGAATATACTCAGATAGATAGATAGATAATGAATATACTCAGATAGATAGATAGATAGATAGATAATGAATATACTCAGATAGATAGATAGATAGATAATGAATATACTCAGATAGATAGATAGATAGATAGATAGATAATGAATATACTCAGATAGATAGATAGATAGATAGATAATGAATATACTCAGATAGATAGATAGATAATGAATATACTCAGATAGATAGATAGATAATGAATATACTCAGATAGATAGATAGATAACGAATATACTCAGATAGATAGATAGATAATGAATAGACTCACATAGATAGATAGATAATGAATATACTCAGATTGATAGATAGATAGATAGATAATGAATATACTCAGATAGATAGATAGATAGATAGATAATGAATATACTCAGATAGATAGATAGATAGATAGATAATGAATAGACTCAGATAGATAGATAATGAATAGACTCAGATAGATAGATAGATAGATAGATAGATAATAAATAGACTCAGATAGATAGATAGATAGATAGATAGATAGATAGATAGATAGATAGATAGATAGATAATGAATAGACTCAGATAGATAGATAATGAATAGAATCAGATAGATAGATAGATAGATAGATAGATAGATAGATAGATAGATAGATAATGAATAGACTCAGATAGATAGATAGATAATGAATAGACTCACATAGATAGATAAATAATGAATAGCCTCAGATAGATAGATAGATAGATAGATAGATGAATGGATAGATAGATAGATAGATAGATAGATAGATAGATGGATAGATAGATAATGAATATACTCAGATAGATAGATAGATAGATAGATAATGAATATACTCAGATAGATAGATAGATAGATAGATAATGAATATACTCAGATAGATAGATAGATAGATAGATAGATAATGAATATAGATAGATAGATAGATAGATAATGAATATACTCAGATAGATAGATAGATAGATAGATAGATAGCTAGATAGATAATGAATATACTCAGATAGATAGATAGATAGATAGATAATGAATATACTCAGATAGATAGATATGTAGATAGTTATTTAATGAATATACTCACATAGATAGATAGATAGATAGATAGATAGATAGATAGATAGATAATGAATAGTCTCAGATAGATAGATAGATAGATAGATAGATAGATAAGAATAAGTCTCAGAATAGATAGATAGATAGATAGATAGATAGATAGATAGATAGATAGATAGATAGATAGATAGATAATGAATAGTCTCAGATAGATAGATAGATAGATAGATAGATAGATAGATAGATAGATAGATAGATAGATAATGAATAGTCTCAGATAGATAGATAGATAGATAGATAGATAGATAGATAGATAGATAATGAATAGTCTCAGATAGATAGATAGATAGATAGATAGATAATGAATAGTCTCGATAGATAGATAGATAGATAGATAGATAGATAGATAGATAGATAATGAATAGTCTCAGATAGATAGATAGATAGATAGATAGATAGATAGATAGATAGATAGATAAGAATAGATAGATAATGATAGATAGATAGATAGATAGATAGATAGATAGATAGATAGATAGATAGATAGATAGATAGACTCAGATATACAGATAATGAATAGACTCAGATAGATAGATAATGAATAGTCTCAGATAGATAGATAGATAGATAGATAGATAGATAGATAGATAGATAGATAGATAGATAGATAGATAGATAGATTCCTCCAAAATTTCTGCAACTACAAAGCCAATTTCTATTGTTTTGTTCACTGAAGACATTTGGGTTTAAGATCAAAAGATGAATATGAAACATTAGTTCAGAGTGTCAGCTTTTATTTCTTGGTATTTACATTTAGATGTGCTAGACAGCTTAGAACATAACACCTTTTTAACACGTCTCCTTATTTTTAGGTGATAAAAGTAAAGGAACGGTGAGTATTAAATTAAATAATGTTTAATATTGAATTGCTTAACCCTTACTTGCAATAACAGCATCCAGTCTACGACGCATTGACATCACAAAACTGTTGAATACTTCATTTGTGATGATTTTCCAGATTTTTAATGCAACATCTTTCAGATCTTGTTTGTTTCAGGAAATTTCTTCCTTCTGTCTCCTTTTTATGAGATGAAATGCGTGCTCTGTTGAATTAAGGTCCGGTGATTAACTTGATCAAACTAAAACTTTTCATTTTTTCCATTGATGAAGTCCTTTGTTGTGAGGCAGTATGTTTTGGGCCGGTGTCCTGCTGCAGGATTAACTTTCTCCCAATTAATTTGGAAGCATTTCTCTTTAAATTATCAGTAAAAAAATGTTTCAGGATACTTCTGAATTCATTCTGCTACTAGTATCATGAGTTACATTATCAATAAATATGAATAAGCCCGTTCCAGAAAAAGCCATGTATGGCCCAGCCAAGACTCTACCTCCACCATGCTTCACAGATGAGATTGTATGCTTCGAATCATAAGCGTATTTTTTCTACCTCCTCTCTTTGACTTTTCTATTACTTTAGTAGAGATTAATCTTGGTTTCATCAGTCCATAAAACTTTCTTCCAGTACTTTTGTCGGTCATCTCTATACATCTTTGCAAATTTCAATCTGGTCTTCCGATCCTTATTGCTGATGAGTGGCTTGCATCTTTTAGTATGGCCTTTATATTCTGTTTTAATGTCTTCTTTAAACAGTAGATTGTAAAACCTTCACCCCTGCACTGTGGAAGTTGTTGCTGATGTTACTGATTGTTGTTTTCAGGGCTTTTCACAAAGCTCTCACAATGTTTCTGTCATCAACTGCTGTCGTTTGTCTTGGCTAAACTGTTCTATGTCTCCTGCTTAGAGCACCAATAGTTTATTACCTTTTTCAGGATATTTCAAATTTTTATGTTGTCCAATGTTTGTCAAATGAGTTTGAGCGATTTTCTTTCTTTTCCCTGCTTCGAAATGACTTGTTTTTCTCCCATAGACAACTTTCTCGTCATCATTTTAGTTTATCCTTTTCACAAGAAATGCAGACTTTACAGGTGAAACCCAATGCTAAAACCAACAGCAGTCATTCAGAGATCTTTAATGTTTAAGCAATCAATCTAAAAGGCAGCACCAGGGAAACAAGAAAAAACTGTCAGTCACGTGTGCTAGTAGAAACATGTGTGCGTTCAAACAAAAGGTGGTATTTACCAATTTGTTCAATGCACATAAATGTAAATACCATAGAATAAAAGCTGAAAAGCTGAACTCTTGTCATATTTTCATCTTTTAGCTTTAAACCTTCATTGAACAACAAAAACAATAAAATTAGTCGTAATATATAATAAAAGAAATGACAAGAGGAAAACATTTTTATCTAACCACTGGACTCTAGCTCTCTCCCCACCCCCGTATAACTTTCCCTTTCTCTCCACCTATGCATCTGTCATCGCACCTGCATGCTCAGCTTTCTAACTAGTTTGTACTCCTCACTCTTTTCTAATCAATCTTTTTACAGTTATGTAGCCCGCCACTCAGCAGTGGTATTTCTGCCTTACTCGAGGTGAAATGATTAAAAAAACAAAAAATATAACAGCGTTTCATTTCTTGAGGCATTTTATCAGCTCAAATACAGAAATTTTATTTACGAAATATATATATATATATATATATATATATATATATATATATAAGTAAGTAGCTCGTCTCGGGTTTTTTTCTTTCGACTAGTACTTTGACTAATGTTCAAGTGCTTAGTTCGTTTCTTTTTGTGTTTCCATTTTTCCTCTTCCGCGTTTATACTCGGTGGGTTTATCGAAATGTGTTTAAAAATAAATTTACAGCTTATATATATATATATATATATATATATATATATATGCGTGTGTGTGTGTGTGTGTGTGTGTGTGTGTGTGTTTCTTATTAATTATGTCTGACAAGCAGAAGCTTAGCATCTTGATAATGTAAGAATTTTGTCTATGCTTGACATGCACTATCGATTTTAGTTGTTGCTGTTGTTAAAAGTTCTTAAGTTATGTTGTTTCTGTTATGTAGTAGCAATTATTTTATTTAGGAATCTGCAGCTCCATTTCACGAGATTCAAAGTTGACTGATACGTCGTAATGGGTGAAAAGTTACTAAAAGTCAATAAAAATCTTTCATTACTCTACTCTTACCAGTAATTCCGTTAGTATATCTCGCAATGTGGTAAAACACAGGAGGAGTTGAGTTTAGTTTTAATGATATGATGTACTTCCAGACAGATGGCGTTACGATGGGTAGCCCTTTGGGTCCGGTTTTAGCCAATATTTTTGTTGGTTATTTTGAGCGTCTGTTATTTGAGAAAGTCGATAAACTATCTGTTTATATGAGATATGTTGATGACACTTTCTCAATATTTGATTTTATCAGTGACGCTAATAATTTTCTGGAACAACTTAATTCCTTACATCCTTCTTTGAAGCTTACTATGGAGATTGAGAAGGATAGGGCTTTTCCCTTTATGGATGTTCTTGTACAACGTAGGGACGGGGTTTTTGTAACAAGTGTTTTTCGTAAATCCACTTTTACTGGTTTGTACACCAGTTGGAGCTCATTTGTTCCAAAGTCCCGTAAAATAGGTTTAAATGAGACTCTGGTTCATCGTGCCCTGATGATTTGTTCCTTCAGATTATTGGATGAAGAACTTGCTAATTTGCAAAGAATCTTTGAATGTAATGGTTATCCCATTAATGTTATTAAACGCGTGATTGCTAGAAAGATCAAGTGTTTCAAAGAACCAGTGGTCTTTTGACATAGTCGTTGTTCTATTTATTTGAAGTAACCCTGGCTTGGTAGAAAATGACAGTTAATAAATGACAAAGTTTCGGCGTGTGTTTCATCGTGATATTTTTCAGTTAAGTTGCGCACTGTGTTTCAGACTTGAACTGTGTTTCCTTCTTTTAGTAAAGATAGGTTGTCCTATTTTCATAAAAATTCAGTTGTATACAAGTTCAAATGACGTTGCGATGCGGTTTACATAGGACGAACCGATCTGAGGTGGAATCACGGGTAGCGCAGCATATCCCCGCAAATGTGCGTTCGAGCAGTCCAAGACGGCCTTTAAGAACCACTCAAGCTGTTCACGACTCTGCCATCGGACAATATCTACTTGACAATCAACTGTGCCTCTCGGTGTGAGGATGCATGGTAATCTGTTCTGAACAGCGCCCATTCGGCCTATCATCTACGTGATCTGGAGGCTGTATATTTAAAAATACATCAGCCTAGCCTGTGCAGACAGAAAGAGCACTTCATTCGCTCCTTACGGCTGTTGGAGGGTTTGTGAGTCCCTTTTTTTTTCATTTTATTGCTCTTGTGGAACTTTACATTTACACCTCCCTTACATTGATTAAAATTCTATTTTTAAGCGATTTCTACCTTCTCTTCTGCAATTTTTATGTATGTAGTCTGTCTATCATTTGAAATTCTGTCAACGAGCACCTTTGATAATGTGTTGGCCGAAAGGGTCCTAAGGTGTTATGTACATTATGACGTTAATTATATATATATATATATATATATATATATTCTAAACATTTATCATGTGAGCCGAAAGCTTAAAAGCAAATCAATAAATAATTATCGAAATGTTGGAGAATTTTTGTCTTTATTTTCAACTGAAATTAAAGCAAAAATACGACGTTTAGAACGTCTCATGATTAAACATAATAGACATTCATTGTCTCTTATATTTAACTGCATATGTTTAGAAAATTATTTGCTGCCTCGATATACTATATATATATATATTACGCCGCTGAAAAACAGCTATCATCCTGACAGACAGCCAGGAACACGTCTATATAAAAATATAATCTCATATTTTTATTTTTCATCGGTGAAGGTTGCGTGGAGTAGGAGGGTAGCCGGAGAGAGATCGCGCACATACGATGGAGCCGTCGGGAGTTGATGACAAAAAACAGACATATATAGCCTTTTCAAGCTGGCTACCGCCTATGTTTCTGCTTTCGATGTTGCACCCCGCCGCCACCACGCCACGGCCGGATATATTGTCAATCATATCTTTGCCGTTCAACGTATTCTATGTGTGTGTGTGTATGCATTCGTGTTTGTGTGTATATATGTATGTGTGCGTGTGCTTTGAGTCTAACGGCTTGTGCTCTCGAAAAACTTAATAAAAATTATGCTCAATTTTTATTTAGTTTTCTCAAAAGTGCAGTCCGGTAGACATAATAAACACTGTTTAAAAAAACAAGACAGACCACACACACACGCGCGCGCACACACACACACGCACAGATAACAACAACAAAAACAACAACATACAGACACGCACCCGCAGAAACATATATATATATATATATATATATGTTTATATATATATATATATATATATATATATATACGTGTGTGTGTGTAGGTAGGGTGCGATTGTCGTCTAAATTATGCAAAAATGAAAATAACACTGACATTTCATTTTAACAGATATATTTTTAATTTTTACCAAAATTGCACAAAAATATCTCGAAATATTAAAGAGTATATTTATTCAATAAAATCTCCATTAGCTTCAAACTCCGTCTTCAGACGACACGGCCTCGAAATCTCCTGAAATTCTTCTAAATATTCTGCTTGTCTCGGTTGGTGATTACCCCCCATAATCCTTACCGTCAGTTCATATTTCGTGCTACAAGGAGTTTTGTTTGTCTCTAGCTAAACTGCACTCCACAATTATAATCAAGGGGGCTGCAGTCTGTGGCGTTAGGTAGCCAGATGTAAGGTGTGATGTGATCTCAGAAATTGTCTAACAGTCATGACTGGGTACTTCTGCTTGTGTGACATGGTGCAGAATCTTATTATCTGACATAGGGTCTTCTAGAACCCACTACCTCTTCAAGGCAGTTGATGTAGGCCTCTTTCTGAGAACCTCAATAACAAATTATGGAGTTCATTTCTTATCAGAACAGAGTGAGTTTTCAGAGCTGTCGCACCTATGTAATCACTATTAGATTCAACCAATTCGTTCCAGCTCCTCAGGGCTCTTCTCAGACTCTAAAAGTTCATATTGGAGAATCCGGCGCGAATGATAAGCAACGCATGATCCCGTTTCCAAGTTTATAGCCATGTAAATTGCGTCAAGGTGCTCTTTTTCTGACATACGGTGTCAAATTGACCATGCTATACCATGCAGTCAACAAAATCAAAAATATTCCACGCGCATGCGTGAAATTAAAAATGCAAAATGTCGATAATTTGCACATCGCTTCCTATATATATATATATATATATATATATATATATATAAATTAAATAGGATTTATTCAAAGATGTATGTACATTTTGACATGAAATCCCCACAGGGGATAGCGCATCACCTCAGCAACGAAATAAAAAATCCTTTCTCCTGCTTTTTCCGCTTGGATTAAAGTATTTGAATATATATATACATATATATATATATATATATATATATATATATATATATATATATATATATATAGGCGCAGATAGGTTCGCCTATCGTTCACACTTCTCCCCGACCTAGAAGAAGTGGTTCAGGTATATTTCTTGTTTCTTGTTTGAAATTGAGTTTCCGGTTCTTTCTAAAACTTTTGTTTCACACTCACTCGCCCCTTTCGTCAAGTAGTATTATCGCTTTACTTGAGATGAATTATATATATATATATATATATATATATATATATTAGAATTCGCGAGTAGAAAATGTGTAATTTTCTCTACAACTACTGTAGAATTACCCTAATGGAATCGACTCTTCAGCTAGTGAACGAAATAAATTCACCAAATCACCTCTCTCTACATATATATTTCCACCTGTTTCGAAATTTTCATTCAATTTGAGTTTATATTTTGATAAAGTTAAAACATTCACTTCCTCGTTATTTACATGTTTCATCCATGCTGCCATATTGGAGGATTTGGCATCATCGAAAATTTCCAGTTTCTTGATCCGTCTTCGGATTTGTGTCACATTTTCGTCGCCTCATACAACACTTTTCAAATAGTTAAATTTCTTTACTTGGTTGAGTTTTGGCATCTGCAATTCATAGCTTGCATTTTAAACTGTCCCTCTTGCTTACGAGGTTTACTACCACAACAAGTTGAAAAACCGCTTCCCGTACGATCACCCAAGTTAAGCTACGTCCAATCTGATCAGTATCTAGATGGGTGAATGCTTAGAAATACCACTTGATGTAAGCTTCAATATGCAGGTACTATAATGGCTAATAACTTGGCATTATAATCTGAGAAACAATTCCAGTTGCGTTATAATCATTTACGCGCAAATATTCTTGGAATGACTATGAATCTGCCTCTTATCCCCGAAGATACGGGTTAATTAGATAAATACTTACAACAGTAAACCATTATTATCTCATAAAAAAATATTGCAATCTGAAATATTTTCTGCCTTTAAATAACTTGAAAAGGGTTGTTAAGCCGTAGAAAACGGCTCAACCAATCAATCTTCATCATTATTGTATATTTCGTCTTCTTCAAACTAATGGTTAGTTCTTTCTCTCCGCTTTCACTACCATGTTTATTGTGTAGTATAGTATGCAGATGACGTCATGTTTGCAGGACATTCTAAAGAGTTCGTTCGATGATGAGAGCATCCTGTTGGGATGTATCTGAGCCGTTATTTATGATTTTATAAATAATAACTCATCGTCTCAGAAATTCAGAGAGAAAAACCTCTAGGCTGTTTATCTTTTAAATAAAGGCAAACATTTTCAGATTTTACAACAGAATTATTTAATTCCTTCTACCATGGGATGTGCGATGTGGTGCAATGGATATCGACTCGGAACGAGAAATCGGGGAGCCGAGTTCGAATTCCAGTTGAATTCATTGCATTCACTTACGCGCAAATACCCTTGGGAAAGGTATTAGTCCGTCTCTTCCTTCCAGTTATGGCTTAAATAACAGGACAGATTGGGTTCTATAGCTTTGGGTGGCAACCAGTCTACCGCAGAAAGCAATGGCAACCTACTGCGGGATAATCTTCTGCCCAGTTAGTCATGTTTCTTTCGAGACATGATCGCCTAAGCGTGTTTCACGTATGGCACTTAACTAACTGACTTTGTCAACAATATAGACGTATCCCTTAAATATAAGCATTGTGCTTCCTCAAACTGCCTTAACAAACTCCATGATAACGACTAAAGTATTTAGAAAGAATGTTCTAAAAAAAAACTTTCTTTCGGGCAGTTGCCCAGCTAACAATTAATCTATGTGATTATTCATTAAAATATTATTTGTGGTGGACTGGAGTAAGAAATGGCTGGTAAATTTTAATGCTTCCAAAACGAATCCAAAATGATTCTGTTCTCTTTTAATCACCATAGAGAAACATTCCTACCTTCTGTCAGTATGGATCAGAATGAATTCCAGAAAGCAATGCACTGCATCTCTTCTGCCTCACTCTCTCAGACGACCTCAAGTGGAATGACTATATTGAATCAATAGCTACATCTAAGGAAGGTTGGGTCACTGTGTCGGGCTAGTAAGTTTTTCTCGTCAGATTCCATCTTGCACATATACAAATCTACCATTCGTCGGTGCATTAAATGCTGTTACCACATCTGGTCGGGTGATCCTGCTATTCAACTTGGGGTTCTTGACAAAATCCAAAGGATTCAGGGCAAGAAGAACCGTTCGTGTGAAACCGCGGTAGGTGGTGGCTCAATTCTAGATTTTTGTATATATATATATATATATATATATATATATATATATATATATATATATATATATTCCGTTGAATAGCCATTTTTGCAAGAAAATTCTCGCTTCATCAGCCATTCAGATAAAAAATTCATTTTTTTTTTCAATTCATTTTTAACAATATATTTATTTTTTTAATAATACTGGTTCGCTGTCAATGTTGCAATGTTGTTTCTTTTATTTATACCTGACGATATTTACGTGGAAGTCGGTGTTACATTAAACGGGGAGGAGCATATGTATATTCATTTCTGGTACATATATATATATATATATATATATATATATATGTGTGTGTGTGTGTGTGTGTGTGTGTGTGTGTGTGTGTGTGTGTGTTCACACATACCTATACATACTAAGAATGAATGTACATATAGGTGTGTTTTTCTGTGCGCGCGTGTGCACGCCTGTGTCTGTGTATATAAATGTATGCCTATTAGCACTATTCTGCTAGTAATCTCTTTCCTCCGGAATTTCAGTACATTTTTAGATTATATTTATTAACCGTGCATTTATATTATAATATTGTCCTTTTCTGCCTGTCACACTTGCTGCCTATCAACAGTCACTTTCTTGATCTTAAATACATTTTTATAGTAAAAAACCAAATAGTGCCTTTACATTGCACATTGTGAGGAAATAGTCCATAAATTTTATATCATCTTTCTTACGAAATCATCTTCTTTGACCACTTTCCATTCAAGATATGCGTGTTCATAGCTCTCCATGAATTCTCATCCGTCGTAGTTCTTAGAAATGTCAATGTTTGTATTTTTACTATCCCCCCCCATCTCTTTTTTTTTGTCATCAATTTACACAAACTCGTTGATTACTCCTTGGTTTCCTCCGCAGCAAGTAATCTACCCTAAAGTAATCTACCCTAAAGTAATCTACCCTAAAGCAAAATATTTACATTTACGTCTAAATTGTACAAGTTTTTTAACTTCTTCGTAGATAATAATTTTTTTCTAAAAGTTATACGATCTCTGTTTATACATGTGACAGCTTTATTCTATCAGTAATGCTTGCATTGATTTCTGCCCGATGATAACACCGTTCTGGAATCAGAAAAACTTTCCCAAAATTATCAAGCATTAAGGAAATAGAAAGGTAGCTCTCAAACATACTGGGGTATCTCAATTAGAAATCACCTTCCAAGCTTCTAATCCACTGAATGAATCGATTTAATATCTACAAAATCTTACATGTTGGCGAAGACTCCAGTACAGAAAAATCTTATCCTAGACTATGCCCTGCGAATTTGCAAACACAGATATGAAGAGATGGGCGCTGACCATTTTAAAACTCCATACCACACCCCAAACGAATGTAACAATTGAAGACAACGATCTTGCTTTCCCTCCCGAGGGCAATGTATGATCGGGGGTGGGGGGCTATGATTATGATATAAGTATTCATAGTTTGGGTAAGAATGAGATTGGACAGAAAAGCAACATCCCTTTACAAGTGTTTCAAAAAATATGACTCAAGATAAACCTTTTCAAAAGAACTTACGATCTGGAATTGGAATTAAAGCAGTAATAGAATCAATCATAAAACTTCAGCAAGTGGAATTAGTAAATACTGAATATTTCAGATGATGCGTCGTATGGATCATTTATAACAAATTTAGTAGAAGAAAAAAGGAAATTGACCATAGAATTGGTTGCACTAGATGTAGTTTCACCCAATACCTCAAACTGATACAAAACCGAAACATCACCCTGAAAACTCGAGTCATGTTCTTGAACAGCCTCGTCAGATCGAAACTGTCACATGGATGCGATGCATGGCACCAACACTGTTGAAAACTAACTATACACGATACAACCGCTTTCTAAGATCAATGGTTAAAATAGCTTGAAGTATGGTCCTTGGCAAGAACCATACTTCTTTGAACGTAATGAACTTGCACTACAGAATAAAAAAAAGTACTAAATAATAGAAACCACATCACTTGAGGACTGTCAACAGCAGCAACACCTAAAATGAATAGCACATGTAACTCAATGAGAACATCATCACCTAATCAAGATGTTGACATTCCACCCTAATTAAAATAAAAGGTTATAAAAGAAATCCACGCTTTTACTGAAAAAAGCTATAATAGGACTTTAGAAACTTATTTTCCTGAAAAAATTGTTTTAAGAACAAGATTTAATAAATTCCAATCGTAAGAAGCACTGGCTGCTCGTTCAGTGAATACCAAAAGTTTCCTTGTAAAACGGCTAATTACTAAACAATGTTTGAGGTCCAACACATATTTCCAGTATCGAGGTATGTCAGGTAAGTGTCATACGTGATACACGCTTGGGCGATCATGTCTCGAAAGAGACATGACTGACTGGGCAAAAGATTATCCCGCAGTAGGTTGCCATTACTTTCTGCGGTAGACTGGTTACTGACCAAGGCTATAGAACCCAATCTGTCCTTCTATTTAACCCATAACTGGGAGGAAGAGACAGATTAATACCTTTCCCAAGGGTATTTGCGCGTAAGTGAATACAATGGATTCAACTGGAATTCGAACTCGGCTCCCCGGTTTCTCGTTCCGAGTCGATATCAAGATTTACTTTTCTTTAATTTTTGCTATCTGACAAATTTTCTTCTAGTGTTCTGTTCTTCTGTTCGTTTATTCCGGATTCAGCAATCTGTTGGAATTTCAATGCATCACAGAATTATATTGTGTTTCTTAATTGCCTTGTAGAATTTCTGCTTTGTGCATATACTGTTGATTTAAACTTCAACCTTTGTAGTAACTAGGAGCTTATCCTTGCCAGTCTGTGACAACAACTCTTTACAGCATTTCAGCACTTACTTTTTTTATTCCAACTGATTTTGCTAACACTGTTGTCCGAATTATTCCATTTCTTTCTTGAATTCTATTTATTTTTATTTATCACTTTTTTTGCTTTTGCTCTTTCAAATACTTCTGAATATTTTCTAGCAAGATGCTGATATGAATCTGTTGAGAAGACAACGATTCTTATTTCACATCGCTTCTTTTCTTTTTTTTACGGTAAATAGATCTTGTCTCCCTAGCCTGGATGGAGCGATCTGTCTAAATTTATCATAAATCATAATATTAAAATGTTTTTCAGACTTCTAGTGATTTTAAATGAAAACATTTACATATTTTTATTCAACATTGAGAAAAAATTTAAGCAATTTCGAACCTGCTCAGTACCTTGATGGGAGACCGCTTGGATATGCCAGATGCTGTAAGCTTGGATGTGCTGGTCGTGACAAATATATTCCAAGCTAACTTGTATACAATGATGAAAACATCTCGCCAACAACAGAAATACAAGAAAACTCACAAAGAATCTAACTTTGTGAACAATTACTACTTATTTTATTTCATTTTCTGTGTGGTAATTTGAACAAGACTTCATAGATTTCAATTTTTGCCCATTCATGCTAATCTACAAAAACACCTTGTAGGTTTTCAATTCTTCTTCTATGTACTGTGTCCATTAAAGACGTGGATGATAATGGCTCTCCGCATGTTGATGTACTTTGTACCTCTGAGTAAGGTTTGTCTTTTTACTATTTCTCCTAATCCCTGTTCAACCATCTATTAACACAAGCTCGTTTGGTAGGTCATGCACTGCCTTCCTCTATCCCTCTTGCCTTCAATATGAGCTGTCATTTATTAGTTAATTTTTTCTATTTACAAATCTCGGGTAACGGCCAGGTAAGTGATTGGAATAAACTGCAAGCAAAAATCGAAGAGAATATTAATAATAATAATACGAATAAGAAGAAAAAGATGGAATGAAGAAGAAGAAGAAGAAGAAGAAGAAGATGGAATGAAGAAGAAGAAGAAGAAGAAGATGGAATGAAGAAGAAGAAGAAGATGGAATGAAGAAGAAGAAGAAGAAGAAGATGGAATGAAGAAGAAGAAGAAGAAGAAGAAGAAGATGGAATGAAGAAGAAGAAGAAGAAGAAGATGGAATGAAGAAAAAGAAGAAGAAGATGGAATGAAGAAAAAGAAGAAGAAGATGGAATGAAGAAGAAGAAGAAGAAGATGGAATGATAAAGAAGAAGAAGAAGATGGAATGATAAAGAAGAAGCAGAAGATGGAATGAAGAAGAGGATGGAATGAAGAATAAACATGTGCAAGATTGAAAAAATATAAACAAGACTACTATAAAGCAAACACTAACAAAATCTCCAAAAATGACAAGGTACCCAAATTTTGGCACTATCATCTGTCATCAATTCAAAAAATCTCTGAACAAAATTTACAAAGTAATAACAGCAATGAAATTCTAGAATGAATCACTGAAGGTATTACATATCTCCTACCAAAAAGGGTTAAACAAATGATCCGGAAAATTATAGGTCAATAACAAGTCTGTCCACCATATATATATATATATATATATATATATATATATATATATTGATCATGTTTGTCGTGATGAACTTTATTTACTCTTTTCTCGTTGAAAACAACATTCTTCCTTTGAAACTGAAAGGATGTCGAAAAGGTATATTGGCTGCAAAAATCAACTTCTAATAAACAAAATGGTCCTAGGAAATTGCAGGAAAAATGTAGAAATCTCAGCACAGCTTGGATAAATTACCGTTAACTTTTGATAGTAAACCACACACTTGGATTCTTAAGGCTTTGGAAATGTATAAAATCTTCTCGGTGATAGTAAATTTACCTTAAATATGAAATTGTGAAAAACCACATTATACCTAAATCCCACCAAAGGTACCATCAATTCCAATTGTTTGGATATCCGACGAGGAATATTTCAAGAAGATTCTCTATCAACTTTCTGTCCTCTTTGTCCTTAACCCCTTAACATCCTTAATTAGACCATAGCTGACATTAAGCGAATGGATGCCAAAATAGGAAAGCTTCTCACTTGTCATCACATGTAACACCACGCCGCCCGTCTAGCAACCCTCAGGTTAGACCCTGGTCGAGACGGTACCAGATGTGATGCCTCGGGCCGGGTTGGCCGTCTGTCCATTGTGACGCTCGTTCTCGCTGACGGTCGTGACGATCCCAGTTGTGACACTGCTACCCGGTTGGCCGGTTGGTTTGGTCGCTGACGCTGGTCGTGACGATCTCGTCTGATGATGTCGCCACAAAAGCTGGTTTACAAGACGTCTTTTGCAACAACGGGCCACTGTCCCGCGCTGTGATTAGATCGCAGAGGTAACGTCACACACATGCATCATCCTAGTGGTTATGTTGATCGTCTGCATGGGTCCAGATTCGAAGTGGATAGAGAATTGATTCAACTAGAAGTACCTTACGAAAAACCACATCAATTCATCTTCAAAGATACCGGGAAGCTGCAAAAAGACGGAGTAATGATCTGTGTTGACATGAAGGAAATAAGAAACTTTATTCACTAATAAAGGAAGCCAACCAATGCAAAAAGTAGGTGAAGAAGTGCAAGTAAACCATAATCCACTTATTGCAGCAGCAAAGAACCTATAAAGAAAGCAAATGCAATGTACCAAATGCAGAAACGAAGGCAAGATAAGCCTCTTCATAGTCAAACAAGCTGAAGTAGACAAACCCCGTTCCCATCAGTGCTTACGAAGAGCATGGTTAAAAGCTGAAACCAAAGGTTTTATAGTTGTCTCAGAGAATCAATACTTGCTAATGAAATTACCAAGCACATATACTAAAACAGTGTGTTGACTCCCAATGCAAATTTTGTGATAAATATCCAAAAACAATTGACCATCTTGTATCATGTTGCACAATATTACGATCAACTCATATAAAACTCGACACGATAGAGTGGACCAATAGCTGCACTGGAAAATATGCCGCTTTTATTGGAAAAAAAAGATACAAGAAACTGACATGAATAACACGCAGACCCGGTTAGATAGATAGAATCTGCAACCATTTTATGGGACTTTACAATATGCGCAGACAGAACGGTAAATTTTTGTTTTGTTCCCCGAAGGTCTTTCCCTCGTCAAAACTTTCTAAGACATCCTTAATTCCGTGCAAATGCATATGCCGAGTTCAAATCGATAATTGTTTATTGAAGAAACCTACCTTTTTTCATGTTATCGACCAGATATAAGTTGGACTATGTCTCACCCCTAACACCGTTCTCATATCTGATTCACCGCTGAATGACTTGAGGCGTAGGATACTTATTTCGGCCTTTTTACTCCCTTTCAGCAATTACTCCGCGATTTGTTTGGTTTCGGAACTCATATTCCGCGAAATAGTTGCAAAAAGGAAGTAAAAAGGCTGCCTGCAGTTAATAACATTTTTGAACCGTGGTTAGCGGGTGAGATAAACAGCGACAAGAAGTTCCATATTGTTCTGTTCGTTAACAGTAGGTTTCTTCAATAAATAATTATCGATTTGAATTCAGCATATACATTTTCACGGAAATAGGGATGTTTCGGAAAGATTTCAAGGGGTTATGTCCTTCGGGGAACAAAACAAAAATTTACCGACAGAGCAATCAACGCTAATCGCCCAGACATCGTGATCAAAGACCACAGAAATAGAATGTTCTGTTTTATTGACATGGTAATCCATGAATGCGGATGTGCGTTGTGGTCTCGAAAGAAACATGACTGACTGGGCAGAAAATTATCCCGCAGTAGGTTGCCATTGCTTTCTGCGGTAGACTGGTTGCTAGCCAAAGCTATAGAACCCAATCTGTCCTGTTATTTAACCCATAACTGGAGGGAAGAGATGGATTAATACCTTTCCCAAGGGTATTTGCGCGTAAGTAAATGCAATGAATTCAACTAGAATTCGAACTCGGGTCCCCGATTTCTCGTTCCGAGTCGATATCCACTGTACCACAACGCACATTGAAAAATATACTTGTTGATAATTAGTAATCGATTAACAAACAGGAATTGTAAATGTTTATTTACTCCATTCTAATTCCCTCACCTCCCCTCATTACACTGATTATAGCTTTACCCTGATGTCTGTATCAAAGTCCAAGGAAACGGGGCAAATTCATTGATAACTTAAATTTAAAAGAAGTCGTCTGCTATATTAAGTGAATGAACCGGTAATTCACACTCACTAAAACGCAGATCTTCTGTCACGTGCTACTGTGGAAAAACAACTACATACAGTCTAATGACAAAGAATCTGCACTTCAGTCTAAGAACAAAAGATCTGCACCATTGTTTTACAGTAGTTTACTCAATACAAGGCCCAAGATTCACTCAAAAAAAGGGTTACTGAACGAGGTGGGCAATGTGAACATTAGAAGTGAATATTGCGAGGATGTGACAGAGAGAGGTAGAGAGAGAGAGAGAGAGAGTCAAACGCATACACACATTTAAAGGGTTCAAAATTTTTGAAGAAGGCCGAAACGTACAACGGCCGGAACGTCATGTCATTCATTTTTGTTCTTCTTAATTTTTATTAAGAATTTTTAAACATATTCTACTTCCAGTAAATGTGGCAATATTTTTTAATTAAAATCGGATTAAATTGAACAGTGAAATTAAACCAGCACGTTTGTTTACTGGTGGTGAAATCTGATCTAGGCATAAGATGTGCTGTTGAATTTTGGTCATTAGAAGACAATTGAAATGAACGAAATAATTTTTATCAACTTGAGCATCAGGAAGAGACAACTAAAGTTCCTGGGACATGCAATGAGGAAGGAGAGCCTGGAGAACCTGATACTGACTGGACAGATAGAAGAAAGGAGAGACAGAGGAAGGCAGCGGATAACATATTTGCAGGGTCTGATTAGGTGGATGACGGAACGGGGTTTGCCAGGAGCAACAGGAACAAACATACTAAGAGCCACAAGGGATAGGGAGACGTGGAGATCCATGATCGCCTACGTCCTGAAGGGACAGGGCACATAGAAGAAGAAGAAGAAGAAGAAGAAGAAGAAGAAGAAGAAGAAGAAGCAAGAGTAACTTTGGAGTTCACATGATTTTTGGCTGAGGAAACCGGAACTCTGTGAAAACTGCGTGATGGCCTGGCTTATAATCCTCTGGGTTTCCTATATAAGCGCGTAGTAATGCTGAAGAAAAGAGTCGGACGACAACCGTGGAAGCGTACGGTTGTATGAGATCGGGTCTCCGCGATGGTGGGGGTGCTTAAGAGTTAGAGAGACCAAAACCGTGTTAGTGTACGGTTGAGTAAGATCGGGTACCCCCGGCCGCTGGAGTAACGTTGCTGACAATTCGGACCAAACAACCTCCTAGCCGAAGACGTCTTTGTATGAAAAAGCAGAGTAAAATATATTTTATATTTTACTTGCATTTGTTCCTATTGTTTCAGACGGAGGCTTTGTTGCAGATTGTATTTGTTTTTGGTGGCGGTGACGACGGAAGGACACAGAAGAGGAAGAAGATTATGAAATGATTATGTGAAACTGATGTTTTGGGAAGAAGTTGGATTGTTTGGTTCCTGACAAGGAGATTTATAATTTGTTGTGGATTTTTTAAATATAATAGTCGCCGAAGGACTATGAGAAGTATCGTCGTCGTAGCGGTCGCATTGAAAAACCGCTGAGTTTATGAAACTTAATTTTCGTCACCAGCCCGACAACAATCGGAATTGCATCATCCGTCTTTTGTACCAGCACCTTTGAAAGGCACCGTGATCCCAACGTTTTATTTGAGAAGAATTGACTCCGTCAAAGGAGTGTTGAGAACATTTTTAGAAGAGTTATATATCTTCTGAGACGATTTAACAACCTCTCTCTCTCTCTCAATCTCTTTCTCTCAATCTCAATATTTCAATCTCTCTCTCAATTTCAATATCTCAATCTCAATATCTCAGTCTCTCTCTCTCTCTCTCTCTCTCTCTCAATCTCAATATCTCAATCTCAATATCTCAATCTCTCTCTCTCTCAAACTCTTTCTCTCAATCTCAACATCTCAATCTCTCTCTCACTTTCAATATCTCAATCTCAATATATCAGTCTCTCTCTCTCTCTCTCAATCTCAATATCTCAATTTCAATATCTCAATCTCTCTCTCTCTCTCTCTCAATCTCTTTCTCTCAATCTCAATATCTCAATCTCTCTCTCAATTTCAATATCTCAATCTCAATATCTCAGTCTCTCTCTCTCTCTCTCTCTCTCTCTCTCTCTCTCTCTCTCTCTCATAAAAGACATTAACAGTGCAACCATTGAACAGTTGTTTTTCAGGCTTTCTGCGGATATTTTTCTTCTTTTTATTTCTTTTTGCTGTATTCTAAAATGTTTAACACATATTTCCCAGCCGTGTCTACATCTTCAGTCGACCATGAACGAACAACACTTACTGCTTTCTGGATCAAATAATCACAACGTGGGCAGGAAGCAGGAGTAAACCAGCGAACCGGTCGAATAATCTTAGATGCTTAAGTGACCTACAGCGAACCCCTTGAGTTCGGTTAAGACCGAGTAGACAGCTTAATTCAGAGAGGAAGACGCCGGAGGTCGAGGGGCCAGGATGAAAGAGTTAGATCTGGTGCACGTTGACCGGATTATGCCCCTTGGAGTGAAGAGTGCTAAATATATGGTCCCGTATTAAATATATGGTCCCGTGACCAGGATAACACCCCGGGACCGGGGGGGGGGTTGCAAAGTGGTTAAAGGATAAAAAGGATAGATAAAGATTAAACCTATATTAGGACTGTAATGTTTGGGGAAGCATCCTCGCGAGAATCTTTTTTTACAAAGTAACGGTTCTTGGTAAGAATTTTTTGGAGTAAAACGACCCTCTTGCCAATTGAATACATAAGGAATAAAGATGTTTCAAATCTGCGGACGTGTCAAGGCGCTACTTAGTCGTAAATATTTGAGTTAGTGGCACTTCCGAATATTTTTCATGGAAGTAGCGATAGGCTTGCGATGTTACGTTTGTGAAATAGGAACTGCGTAACAGACTAACAAGAGTAGTACCAGGGGCCCATACCGATTTCAGCGGTATATACCAAGGAAAATATTTTTAAATTAACTTGCATAAAATAAACCATTTCATATATTGCATATATGTATTGCTAAATAAGTGTTTGATGTATTAGTTTGAGCGTATACAAAGATATATGAAAAGAGATTATATATCACACTGAGAAGGTAGATTTTATAAGTACGCTAGTATAATAAACAGAAGACAAATTTCATAACGCTTAATCGCCATTTGTTGAGGAAGTTTATCTGCTAGCCTTAGAAACACGCATATGAGATTATAGTTGAATAATTTTCATTTTTATAGTAATGTAAATCAATACAAGACCCAAGAGCCACTCAAGGTAGAGTTTCTTGTGTGGTGTTTTATGAGCGTAAGAAAAGACGAGAAATGCGGTTAGTTGCGTTATGCAGGAAAGATAACGGTTAAACCGAGACTTGAAGAGGTCATAATTTGTAGCGGTTGGGAAAACATCCCACCAAGAGTCTGTTTCACAAAATAACAGTTCACGTTGTCCGAATGGAACTTACTTCTTACAAATAAAATAGGAAGGGAAGAAGAATGATTTTACACTTGTGTACGTGTCGCGGCGGGTCCCAGGAGTAATGGTCTGTGTTAGTGGGATTGAGGAATGTAGCTCATCGGAACACATACCATGGAAATAGCGAGTGAGAGGCTCGTGACGCTTTCATCTGTAAGAAAGAGGTTGTATAGTTGATAAATAATCATTCACAAGGTCGCGTAGAAGCGTTTTAACTAGGTACCTCTACTAATTCGCTGAAAAACAGCATA
Organism: Ascarosepion bandense; assembly: GCA_037127315.1. Taxonomy (NCBI): domain Eukaryota; kingdom Metazoa; phylum Mollusca; class Cephalopoda; order Sepiida; family Sepiidae; genus Ascarosepion; species Ascarosepion bandense. The sequence continues at coordinate 208,655 of JBBBDQ010002094.1, forward strand.
GCATGAAGAAAAATAGCACTAAACTTAATAAAATCAAAGTTTTATCATCAAAGTGTTTTCTATTATTAAGAGGCAAAATCAAAGTATTTTTTAATTATGTTTTAAATCTTTTTTAATACTTTCTAACACGTTCGAAATTTTGGTAAAGATGTTGTTTATCTTTTCATCAGCGAGTAACCAAATTGTTACCAGAGTTTACTATTGATAATATAAGATTACGCAACTCATTTTTTCCGGTAAAAAACACATTAATTTGGATATTCTTGCAAAAATCAAATAATAGTCGAATTTTAATTAAATTTTCAGGACATATACATATGAATAAAATTATTTAAAACAAACAAAAACAATCGGACACTGTTACGGAAAAATCTCAACCATCTTTTCTGCAGGAAGATTTTCGATTCGATAACAAATTATTTTTTCTGTAAAAACAGCAGCTGCTTACTTTTGACAGTGTTTATTAGATCAGGCAGCTAAGTGCCATACGTGATACACGTTTGAGCGATCATGTCTTGAAAGAGACTGAACTGACTCATTTTTCCGAAGTAGGTTTTCATTACTTCCTACGGGAGACTGGTTGCCAATCAAGGCTATTATTATCTTTCTCAAGGGTATTTGCGCCTAAGTGAATGCAACGTATTCAGTTGGAACTCGAACTTGGCTCTTCGATTTCTAGTTCCGAGCCGATATCCAGTGCACCACTTATTATATTGAAGCTACTTTAATCATTGTAGGTTTTAGTTATTCTTCATATGAAGAAGAAATCACCCATTTCTTTTAAGCAAATTTCTCCTCTCGCATATCTAGATAGTTTTATTTTTAGTTGCTATTAGCTTGAGTAAAATTTTATAAGCAGCATTTATAATATAAATAGATTACATAAATTAGAACATAAACAGGATTGACGGCTTTGATGTGCTGCCGAAATGTTAAAAAAACACAACTCGTTTTTTTTTATTGCCTTCGATTTATACAGATGTGGAATGGAAAGAGAAAGTATCGTTGAACAGATGAAGTAGTTTCCTTATTTATTCAAATTATATGAATTGAAAAATGCAAAAGGTTTCTTTATGTTTCGCCAGTCATACCGCTCTATGACAGCCTTTGGCCACTCCGTGTTGTTGAATATATTACAGTCACTTCCAAAACAGAGTTGCTGGGAACTGATTCGTTGTAAATGGGCTGAGGTTAGACTGTCAAACTCTAATAAAAAATGACTGGTTAAATTCTCGATTAATTTATTGAAACGCGTGCTTTCTCGTGTTTACTTTTATTTTATCGTTTTATCTCTCTTTCAATCCTACTCTAAATGCCTGGTTAAAATGTTTTGACTAGCATACTTCCTTCGGAAACCATTTATTGCAAATTCGATGTAAGATAGTTAATAAAATTTGAACTAGGAGAAGTTTGGTTACAGTCTAGTTAAAAAAAATAAACAGGAGCTTCTTACTCTAGTGGAGTGTGAGCGAATATAGAAATCTACTGTCGTAGTTGAGAGTTCATTCAAAATGTTGATTGGAAAGAAGAGGTCTGTAGAGGGCGATTATATTTACGAGTCGACTCGGCGTAACTTGGTTCATGAAATAAAGCCGGAAATAAAGTGAAATAAACTTTTGTTTATTTTCGTAAAAAAAATAAAAGAATTATTTTTTTTTGTACAAAAATGAAGTTTTCTGTAAAGCTGTAAAAAGGAAGAAAGAAAGGAACTGGGAATGTAAGAGGGAAAGGGAGGACGATGTGTAGCGAGCGAAATGAGAGAAAGAGAGGGTGAAAGAATGTTCGCTGATCCGTGATACTGCCTGCTGTGTGAACTGCTGGATTCTCTGTGTGTGTGTGCTCCAAGCATGCGCGCCCTTTTGGTGTGAGCTAACCAGCTCACACCAAAAGGGCACGCGACAGCCTTCTGCTCTGTTGAGAGTTTGTACTTTCCTTTTATCTGGATGGTGAGGCTCCGAGGAGATCAAGAAATGTGTTTCTTATGTCGAGCCCTGATTGGTCAAAAAATCATATTTTTGACCACGTGGTGTGCTTTCCACTACGTCCGAGCTTTTGGGTGCGCCGTCCTTGTTTTTGACCCCACAAGGTATGGTAAGGGATGAATTCCCGCGCAATTGTATTTTTTTGAGATACGCGTGGTGTAAATTAATTTTTATTGTGTGTGTGTGTGTGTGTGTGTGGAAAATAAAATAAGAAAATGCACAGGTCTTACAAAATAGTATTAAGTGTCTTGTTGAATCACAAGACCTATTTAGTATGAAAACCTCCCGATCGCTGATAAAGACGGAAATGTATTAGCAATTATCCCACTAAGTTTTAATTCCCTTACTTACTTAGCCTGGTTGCTTTTGAGGTACCTTGTTTTCATTATTTTTTTAAAATTTCAATGTTTTTAACACGTTCAAAATTTCAGTAAAACTTCTTTTTTTTTCTTTTCCGTCAGCGATTTAAGCCATGTTTACATAATATGACTATTAAGTAGGTACCTTCACTCAGTTGCCAAAAAAACAGCGTACCACGACGTTAAAAGTGCACAAACTTAATAAAAATAAAGTTTTATTATCAAAATGCTTATGCTGTTATTAAGAGGAAAGATCAAATTTTGTTGTTATTATTTTCTTTAAATTCTAATTCTTTCTAACACGTTCGTAATTTCAAATCAAATTTCTTTTTTTGTTTACCGTCAGCGATTCACGCTGTGTTTACGTAATGTGACTATTAAGCAAAACATAATATTACGTAAGTTGTTTTTTGACGTTGAAATTTGAAAAGTCTTGCAAAAATCAACTAAATGTCTAACTTTAATGAAACTTTCAGAACCTATTCACAAATGAGTGAAATTATTTATGCAATTATTGCTTTTAGGAAATCTTGGTAATTTTTTTTACATTTATTATCCCCCACTTGTATAAAACTTCTAGAAATACATTTAATTGTATAAAACTTCTAGAAATACATTTAATTGTATAAAACTTCTAGAAATACATTTAATTGTATAAAACTTCTAGAAATACATTTAATTGTATAAAACTTCTAGAAATACATTATCCATACCAATTTTTTATTTATTTGTTAAATGCAGAACTCAATGGGAAATGTAAATCATGAATTTTTTTTTTATTACGGAACCATTTTTCCGAAAATCTGCTCCGAATAGTAAAATCAAAAAAGCATTAATACTACGCTATTTCTAATGTACATACAGTTTTAATTGATTTTATAAATAATATAATTTTAGCATATCATATACTGAAGAAGAAAAAAATTTCGATAAACATAATTTTTTATAAGAATTGTTTTCATTTTTTTTCTTTGTTAATTAACGTTTCATTTCTTCTAGTCACTCGGTGTTTTCGGTTATTAATTCATCAAAAATAGACTTTATTTACAAATCGAAACTTCATAAGCTTAATACAAAAAATTTAGAATTAAGAATTTTAAAATAATTTCTAATATTTTATTATGTTAAACTTCACATTTTCTCTTACTATGGAAACTTATAAGAGACTTATCATCAAAAGACACATGTTTAACGATTGTTCCTCTTAAGAAATGTTAAAATGGGTTATGTCAACTTTTAGTCACCATACGTCAAGATTGATTGATAGGTGCTGTCATCGCCTACTTAAAAGGTCACCGTGTCACACCTTTGTGATTAAAAAATACTTTTATTCTAAATCTCATGCCATAAACGAATAATATTTGTTTCAAATCAGATTAATTTAACTTTAGATTTGATAATTTCCCAAAAATAACGAGTAAGAGATGTATATATTATTTTTGCAAGACTTTTATATCTGAGAATTAACTTTTGTTTACAAATGTGTCGATCACTCAAAAAATGGCCGAAAAATTGAAAATTTTTAAAAGTTTCAAAATTTTAGTTTCCAATGGATATAAATTCTGTTTGAAATACACCCAAGTATTTTGCTTAGTGGAAATAGTAAAATTAATCATTTAGCTTTTAATTAAGCTAAAATTAAAGTTTCAAGAAAAAGTTATATGTTTTTAAAAATTTAATTTAAAACTTATGTATGGAAAATCGAGTGAAGGTAACTACTATTGAGGAAAATGTAATATTACGCAAGTCGTTTTTTGGTGTTGAAAGGCACATTAATTTGAAAATTCTTGCAAAAATCAACTAATTGTTTGATTTTAATGAAAATTTCAGGACTTATTTATTCACAAATAAATGAAAGTATTTATGCAATTATTATTTTTTGAAAATTTTAATAACATTTTTTTTACATCCTCCAATTAATTGCATAAAACTTCATTATCTATAGCAATGTTCTTTATTAGTTAAATGCAGGACTCATTGTGGAATGTAAATCATGTCATTTTCTTTTTTAACTACGAGAACATTTTTTCGAAAATCTGCTCCTAATAATAAAATCAAAAATGCATTAAAACTATATATATCATTTCTTTTTAGAAATACACTAGAGTATTTTGCTTACCGGAAATAGTATATTTAATCATTTAGCTTTCAATTAAGCTAAAATTAAAGTTTCAAGAAAAATTCTTTTTTAAATTCAATTTAAAACTTAGGTATCGGAAATGGAGTGGAGTTAGCACCCAACAAGAATTGAATTCATTAACAAACCTTTGTTGTATTTACGAATGCAAAACTATTCCAGACTAAGCTAAATTTATAGAGTAACTCTAAGAGAGCCTACCGTAGAGTGATATTTAACAATCTAGTTTTGATAGCCACTACTTACGCACTCTAATATTGTAGCTTTGTATCTGTTATTTTTTGTTAATAGCTATTAGACTAAAGACGCTTGACGTAGAATGTTGGTTTTCATGCTAAGCTCGCCATCTGTCCGATCACTAATAAAGTCCTATATCTGAGACAGTTTGCCAGACGAAGCTAAATTTTGAAAAGAACTCCAAAACCGAGTGCCGTAGAACGACGCTTACGAAGCTAGCCTCACAACAAATGAATATTAACTTTGATTCTCACTGAGGGCTCTATTATTGCATCCATGTACCAGACTAAACTCAGCCTAGTAAAGATCTCTTGCATTGGATTTTTTACAACAATTTACTTATTTCATACGTTAACAATGGCAAGTCACACAGTGTTTGTTTGTTCACTATCGATCTACCGGATCGATTCGGTGATCTTTGTTGATTAGAGTTGACTTTCTGATCATCTTTTTGAAAATCTCTTGAAAGACTCTCTAACAAACTAATCGAAGATCAGAGACAGACTTTGTAGAACCCAACCGCGAGAACGGATTTCATTGTAAGTTTGTTTGAAGAGGCTTTCGTGCTGATCAGATGTCGAAAATATTGACTTTGTTAACTGTAGATAGAAACAGATTGTCCTGGGCCGTTCTTCATATGCGGCTAGATGTGAAGTAAGCAAATCTCATAGATGACGATGCTTCCGAGTTCTGTCAAGGTTGATAATGGGTACTACGATATTTTATATTTATTATTGTCCGGTGGTAGACATAGGAGAATGGTTGGCTCACAGTCTCAGATACCTACTCTTTTCCCTGTCAACTAACGTAATCATGCCAAAGACAAAATATCTAAACTTATTTATAAACAGAACTTTGTCTGTGTGTGTGTGTGTCTGTGTGTGTGTCCGTTACCAATAGACTCCGAAACGGCTGAACCGATGTTCTTGAAAATTTACACAGTTGTACTGTAAGCGTCTGCAAGTATTCTTAGCTAGGTTTTGTGTCGAGGTATCCCCGATAAATATCGAAAATCGATAATCGAAAAAATCGGGTTATAGAAGGAGTGGTCCGATTTTAATCAAATTTGATACACTCATAGACAAAGACATAAGAAACTATATTCAGAAGTTTCAATGTTGTAGTTCTTACTATAGTGCAGAAAATCGATAATATATATATATATATAAAAGGCAAGATGTTTGTGTGGGTGTCTGCTTATCTGCCTGTATGTCTGTATTTTTCTCTGCCCCTTTGTTTTAGTTTTTGCTTCGGGTTTGGCTCTAAGTAGGTGTAATTGTAGTTCTTAGTCTCAGCGATGATACCATTAACTCAGAGGACTTATTTAGCCTTCAAAATTCAGTTTACGACGAAAAAACTTATTTGATATCGATACCAAGAAATCAAGATTTGACTTACATTCATTCATATTTCTTTCAGTCAACGGTTTCGCTTTAACTAGAAACAACTATTGCTGTTTAGTCTTTCGTGCCAACGTCCAAAGAGTCTCAGCTCCGGGACCATGGATTCATTTTAAAGCTTTCATTACACCCGAGCAACTCCGGGCTATACTGCTAGTATATATATTTATTAAAGGTCATTTCGTAAAGTTGTGTAAATCAGCAAAGTGAGATTGAAGCATAAAAATGTATTTTCGCATTCACTTTCATTTTTGACTCCCTTTTCATTAATTACAGTAATCTTGGCTTCCAACTGCTCTCAATTCTAATTGCTCAAAACATATTTGATATACACGTAGATGAATACATGTATAATCGACAAAATAGTAGTGTGTGTGTGTGTGTGTGTGTGTGTGTGTGTGTGTGTGTTTATCTGCCTGTATGTCAGTATTTATTTTCAACCCTTTTATTTTAGATTTTGCTTCGGGTTTGGCTCTAAGTAGGTATAATTTTAGTTCTTAGTCTCAGCCATGATATCATTTACTCAGAGGACTTATTTAGCCTTCAAAATTCAGTTTACGACGAAAAAAACTTTTTTGATATCGATACCAGGAAATCAAAATTTGATTTACATCCATTCATTTTTCTTTCAGTCTACGGTTTCGCTTTAACTGGAAACAACTATTGCTTTTTAGTCGTTCGTGCCAACGTCCAAAGAGTCTGAGCTCCAGGACAATGGATTAGTTTTAAAGCTTTCATTACACCAGAGCAACGCCGGGCTATACTGCTAGTTCTTAATATATCTACAATAGCATTTATTTAAAGTCGTCGATAGATTTGAGAGAGAGAAAAGCATTTTTAACTATTTGTCCATGAGCCAAATCATCCTCCTCCTCCTCGTCTTTCTTCTTTGTGCTTTGTTCCTTCGTGACATTCGCGATCATGGATCTCCACAATTTCCTCTCCTTTGTAGGTTTTAATAAATTTTGTCGTTTTGTTGTCTCCTAAATCTTGCTCTGCCATCTATTTACTCAAACTCACTAGGTAGGTTACACGATCTCTGTCTTGCCCTGAGTCAGTCAGTTAAGTGCCATACGTGAAACACACTTGGGCGATCATGTCTTGACAAGACATGACTGACTGGGCAGAAAATTATCCCGCAGTAGGTTGCCATTGCTTTCTGCGGTAGACTGGTTGCCGACCAAGGCTACAGAACCCAATCTGTCCTGTTATTTAAGCCATAACTGGAGGGAAGAGACGGATTAATACCTTTCCCAAGGGTATTTGTGCGTAAGTGAATACAATGGATTCAACTGGAATTCGAACTCGGCTCCCCGGTTTCTCGTTCCGAGCCGATATCCACTGTACCACAACCCTCACTCTATCCTATTTTAGTATCAAATTTTAAAAGCGCCCTTTCTTCATTAGAAACTTCAACTGTCTCTTCCTGGTGCTAAGTATAAGTGTCCTTTCGTTTCCATTTTCTCTAGAACATCGTCGTTGCTCACATATTCGGTCCATAGTATTCTTATCATCCTTCTATACAACCACATTACTGTTGCTTCAAATCTCTTCTTCATCTGTGCGAATATTGCCCACATTCACTGCCATGTAGAAAGACCCATATTGCATAACAGTTCGGTACTCTTTTCTTTGCTTTTAACAATTTTTTTCCTATTTCTTAATATTTTCTATATATTTTTAAATCTAAACTTTTATCTTTCTCACTTTCTTCTATATTGCTCTGTGAGTTATTTAATGACTAAAATCTGTTTTTTTAATAGATACCAATTCATATCGAATGTTCTTATAATCGAGAACTCCAAAATAGGAGCCATCTGAAACGGAACGCTTGTAACGCTCTTCAATATTAACTCTACAATCACTGATTTTCTGATTGCTAGTACAGCGTCAACAAGAAAATCTTCAGTTTCCTTGTGCGAATTTCTAAATCAAGTCCCATAATTAAAAGAGACAGAATCTAAAAAGCCAACGAATTCATGGGCGGTAAAAACGGATTTCAATTTGATAAATGTAGAATGTAAAAATGGGCATTATGTTAGGAGATTTTAGTAAAAAACGAATCGTTTAAAACCTGTGTCCACTACTTTCAATAAGCAATTTATCTTGATTATCGCTTTTTCGTCTTCTTTTTATTATTATTGTTGTTGTTATTATTATTATTGTTGTTGTTGTTGTTGTTGAGGTTGTTTTTGTTATTTTACTTAATGCGTTGTTTTATCATCTTTTTATATTTCGTTAATCAAGGTTTTAATTTTTTTTATCTGCCATTATTCCTAAAAGCTATTTTCCTAAAAGCCGAAAATTGATTAAATATTTTGGTTGGTGATGGCGGCGGATAGGAAAAAATTCCCGGCATATATAATTTGTTGATGGACGATTCAAATGGATGCAAAAGGGAGCTGTCTTCACAAGACTGAAAAAGAAAAACAGTTACGAGACTAATCATAAATTTAAATGACAAAATCCCCTGAGAGAAGATTCAGAATAATTCTCCTGTTCGAGGCCATGGCATGTGTACGATGATTTCCGTTTACATACAATATAAAGAATATTCCGATATTTATTGGGAAAAAACGTGTTCAATGTAAGATTTTTTTAAAATCAGCGCTTAATGTTCTTCATGAAATATATATATATATATATATATATATATATATATATTCAGAAATTATAACATGGATATGTTACAATATCACTACAAAAGTAGCTATTTTGTTTCGACACTTCATGTGTCTTGTCAAGTGATGTGGTTATTTTAAATTGAATGGTTTTCAAAGGTTAAAAACAAACAAGACCCCTTTAATCAGGGAGGCATTATTGTATGTACAATGTGGACCAATCAGAGTAAAGCAACTTCTAATTTGGAGAATATGTGGGTAGACTTAAAATTAATCTTGGTGGACATTGGTATTAAAATTTGATTAAATTGAGATCAGCATTATTAATTAACTAGTATATCTACTTTATTTTTGTTGCGAAATTAAGAAAAAATATTTTTTAGTTTAACAGTTTTTATTAGATATATATATAGGGTGCGATGAAGAAATTATTGCCATTTTATATTTCTAATTTCTTGTATGTACGTTGTTTTTTTTTTATATAGTCGACTTTTTTTTTAATCATTCACCCCGAGCAAGGCGGAAATGCCACTGATGTGCAGGGGGGCTACATAAAAGTGAAAAGATTAATTAGAAAAGAGTGAGGAGTACAAACTAGTTAGAAAGGAGCAATAGAAAGCTGAGAATGCAGGTGCGATGACAGATACATAGGTGGAGAGAAAGAGACGGATATATGGGGGTGGGGAGAGAGCTAGAGTCCAGTGGTTAGTAGATGAGTATTGACTTTTCATTTAAATTTCTGGAGGTTGTAGCCGTCAGGAAAGCAAGAATACGGGAGGGAGTTCCACAGGCGGGAAGTGAGAAATAGTAGGATTATTTGGGTACTGTTTGTGAAAAAAAAAAGACCGCCATGACGCAAGAAATCTGGAAATGGCTTTCTGTTTCTGTAATACTTGACATTCCAACCGGAATCTCCAATTTGAAACTTTTAGAGTGTTTGGGTGTCAATCAGAAGATTTGGAAAGAGTTGGATGAGTCTAATGGTTGTTACGAATGTGTTTGGAGTGATCACTAGTGATGGTGACGTTATGTTTCAATACATCTTCCCACAGGGCCCATGACTCAGCATGGAGGCCTACATCAAATACCTTAAAGATGCAGGGCTGCTCTGGGTAAACAGGGTGGCTGCTAGAAGACCTTATGTCTAGCAACAAGACTTAGCCCCCTGTCACAAAAATAGACAGACAATTTCTGCGATCTCATCAAACCTTATATCTGGCTACCTAACACCTTAGATTGCAATCCTTTAATTTTGATGAGTGGAGCGCAGTGAGTGAGAGGCTAACAAAACTCATTGTCACATCAAAAATGAACTAAAAGCAAGCTTTATGGCAGCATTCGCCAACTTAAACAAAAAAACCGTCCAGAAGAAATACAGTCTATTCCGAAGTCATCAGGAGGCCATGGTGGCGATTTTAATGAATGAATTTAATCTTTACTATTTCAAGATCTTTTTGTGTAATTTTAATAAATATATCTGTTAAAATGAGATGTCAGTGTTATTTTCATTTTTGCGTAATTTAGACGACAATTCAACCATCTCACTCTCTCTCTCTCGCTCTCTCTCTCTCTCTCTCTATATATATATATATATATATATATATATTGTAATAAAGTTATGGAACACGTAGGTTTTTAACCCACTGTTCATACATTTACTTTTATAAAGAGTGCTCGATACGACGTAGAGCTTTATATTGTAATGGTTGTTTAAATTTAAACTTATCACTAAATCAGGGGTAAACGTAGCTCCGAAACGCGAAAGATTTTGTGTAGTGATACTATGCTTTTATAAGCCATTGTAACAAGCATTACAATATATATATCTAAACTTATTTATAAATGGAACTTTGTGTGTGTGTGTGTGTGTGTGTGTGTGTGTGTGTGTGTGTGTGTGTGTGTGTCCGTTACCTATCGACTCTGAAACGGCTGAATCAATTTTCTTGAAAATTTACACAGTTGTACTCTTAATTTCTGCGAGTGTTTTTAGCTAGGTTTTGTGTCGAGGTACCGCCGATAAATATCGAAAATCGATAATCGAAAAAATCGGGTTATAGAAGGAGTGGTTCGATTTTAATCAAATTTGATACACTCATAGACAAAGACATAAGAAATGATATTCAGAGGTTTCAACGTTGCAGTTCTTAGAATAGTGCAGAAAATTTGATGTCGATACCAGAAAATCAAAATTTGACTTACATCCATTCATTTTCCTTTCAGTCTACGTTTTCGCTTTAACTGGAAACAACTATTGCTTTTTAGTCTTTCTTGCCAACCTCCAAAGAGTCTGAGCTCCAGGAACATGGATTAGTTTTAAAGCTTTCATTACACCCGAGCAACGCCAGGCTATACTGCTAGTATATATATATATATATATATAATCAACATTAAATTCAAGAAATTTGAATCAACATTACATTCAGTGAATTACCTAGAATTTCTCAGGATTAACCGGATATTTCCTTATCTTCCGAAATAAAGAAACAATATTATTGTAATTATTCTTCCTTTGTGAGGCAAGTTTGTATCAGAGGTTCCCTAAACTTATGAGTAAAGACACAGAACATACCTACTTCAAACTTTATTTTTAGTGCGTACTCGTATTTGAATACCCGTGACTTTACTTTAAATACAGAGGATTAACAGAAATGACGGATTAATCATCCTCAGTAAAACAAATCCACAAGGCTTAGAAAAGATTTAATTAAGTTTTTCAAAGCCCACAATGTTAACATAACTACTGCCGTAAACTTCTTAGATGTAACCTTAGATCTTAACAATGATAAAGATTCTCATAATCACTACATCCACAAAAATCAAATCACCCCCAAAGTATCATTAATTAATTTCGTAAATCAAACCGATTTTGTTTAAGTACCAACTCTAGTAATTAAGAATTTTTTTTGACAACTCCAAAATTAAATACGTTAATGCTTTACAAAAAGTTAACTAAACACTAGTTTAGAATACTCATTTTCACAACATAATATGATATCAAGTAAATACTTAGCCCATCTTAATAATATCAGTTACCCTACCACTAATAATAGTGGCCCTTCTAAAAATAATTGCAACTGCCGAAAAATAAGACCTGCCCATTGAATGGCCAGTGTATGTCGGAAAGTATTATCTATTGAACTCGCATTCATTCGGAACATGATGATTTTAAATTCTATTTTGGAGAAACTGCTAATGTGTAGAAATACCGTTTTAATAACCACATGTTGCCTTTAAACAACAGTAAATACAGCAAAATCACCTCTTTATACATATATTATTGGAAATTAAAAAACAACAATAACAACCCAATTATTACCTGGAATATCGTCGCTAAAAGCAAATTCTATAATGGAAAAGAGGATATATGTAAGTTATGTCTTTGAGAAAAACTTTTCATCATAAATCATATAAATAACCTAAATCTACTTAAGAAAAAACCTAATTAATGATCACAAACTGCCATACAAAAAATACTTACCTAAATTCTTAGATCCTGATTGATTCTTCTATACGTTTGTCTCTTTCTTTCTTACTCCCTGACTTCTTTCTTTCTTTCTTTCTTTCTTTCTTTAATTATTTCGTTCTTCTCCCCCCAAATATTACTATAAATAATTACGAATTAGGCCCCTTTAAAGTCATCTTCTTGCATTAAAAAATACATTTGTTAATTCTAATTTTAATTTTTTGTCGCCATCTAATTTTTGTCTGTCTAAATTTTACTATTTGTCTATATTTCTGAGATGAGGTAGTATTTACAGTATTTACATTATTCGGAGTATTGTCCTTATCTTTGCTGCCATTTGTACGACGTTTCGGTCGTTGTACGCTCCGGCCTTCTTCAGGTGGTAGGAATTTCGAACCGAACCCTTTATTACAATCACTGAGGTATATGAACTCCATTCCTTGCGGTAAGCAGTGATTGGAAGTTATGAGTTATCTCCCTCTAACCCTGCTAGTTACTTGTTCATCACTGTTGTAGCTTGGTATTGAACTCACAACTCAAGTCAGGAACTAAGCAATATCTATATCCACTGAGCCATGTGTCCTTAAGTCAAAGCCATAACACGAGGGGAGATAGAAAAATCAGGCGTAGCTGACCACATATGGAGGTAGAAAGGGGATCACCGCCCCCTATGGGAGGAAGTTGAAATAATAGATAGAGAACGCCACTGGAAACTATGTAAACTTAAGGAATCAGCACATATGCTAAGCTTCAAAAATCTCCCAAGCCAACTAAGCATAGTGATGAACACAATATGGGAACCAGTAATACGGAGTGCCAGAGAAAATTATTAGTGTCAATAATTGCGATATGAGCTCTGGTAAAAAATACTATAGAAAACCATAAACATAAGAAAATTGCAGTAAAAAAGGGTTACTGGACATTAGGTTTATAAGTACCAAACATTCAGTTGTTCTTGTCCTTAAGGACATGGCCCAGTGGATATAGACGTTGGTTAGTTTCTGACTTGACTCTTAGAGTTGTAAGTTCAATACCAGCAAGTAACTTGCAGGGTTAAAGTGAGATAACTCATGACTTCCAATCGAGGCTTAACGCACGGAATGGTGTTAGGTTCGAAATTCCTAGCACCTGAAGGCGGAAGCGTACAGTGGCCAAAACGTCGTACAAATGGCAACAAATATGAGGGCAATAGTCTTAATAATGTAAATACTTTAAATTTTACTCTTGATAAATTTAAAAATAGTACCGTAGCATTATAAGATTTAACTCTCATGAACATCCCATAAATAATATCTTAAACGGTCAGTTCGTAATTTGCACCTGATGATTGCGTAACGCAGGAAACTCAGAGTCATTCCATCGATTTAGGATAATATGTATATTTATTAAAATATACATTCAATAGCTTGTTCATACTATATTGAGCACTGTTTTATTAACACTAATATTTTTATAGATGTGTGTATTCACATTTTTATATTTATTAATTCGTATAACTATATATATATATATATATATATATATATATATATATATATATACGTGTGTATATGCTTGTGTGTGTGTTGTGTGTGTATGTGTATGCATGCATAATTAACCTATACAACTGCGTGCGGTTAAATATATATACGAGCGAAAACAAAAAAATTATCCGCTTTCTTATATGAAGATATGTTGTGGTGAACATGCAGATAATTGTTTAGTTACACACACACACACACACACACACACACACACACACATATATATATATATATATATATATATATATATATATTTGTGTGTATGTGTGTGCTAAGATGCCTGACGCACCATGTGTATATATTTTAGAAATAAAAATGTCGAATTAAACATAAATCCATTAATTTATATGTATTTAAAAAATTCTCTCAAACGTATTTTGCAAAATATAAATATATATATATATTTTATATTATATATATTTATTAAAAGTTTCATAGTTCCGAATAAGTTCTTTAACTTTATCGGTAAATTTGGAAAAATGTATATTAACTTTTATTTTATATTATTTTTCCCGAGTATCTTCGTGTTATTGTTGGCATTCGCATCTTTGGTGGAATCAATTTCAAATATAATCATGTGACGTTTTATAAACGGTCAAACTGATTTTTTTCTTCTGAGGAACTTTTTACTGTGATATTTAGACTTTATGAAACAAAGCGCAGTATTAGATTGGCAACACGGTCTCATCAATTGAACTTTCTAGATGCAACCGGAATTCCTATGCTAACAGATTCTTTTCTTGCTTGTGGAACTCTCTGCCGGTTGCATATTTTCCAGCAAAATTTCTGGAAGACAACATTTTTAAAGCGAGCAGTCTTTGTGATTACATTACACAATATATATATATATATATATATATATATATATATATATATATATATATATATATATATAGTTAAAACAACATTATGCTATCATATGGTATATTGCGGAGGATTCCCCAGGACAAGAATTTTTCGTAAAAATGAGAATTACTTGGGAGGCCGGTACTCACACCTGCTTTCAGAGTGGAAAACGTCACACTGATAATGGATCATATGCTATTGAATGCAAGGAGTAATCTTTAGAACTTGGTTCATGCCTCCGCTGAACTGCATTGACCAGATTTTCAATTACATTTCTTTTTTCATTATTCACGCCCTTAACCATTAAGCAAATTCTACGCTTACAAATTATCATAAATACATCCTATTATATATATATATATATATATATATATATATATATATATATATATATATATAAATTGTAAACAATAAATAATTTTTGTGTGGTCGATATAAGAAGGGGGTCAACCGAAATGAACCTCTCCAAACTTTTCTGGCGCGATGGCCATTCGGAGATTAACTTCCCACATGTTTGACTCATGACTGTCAGACTGATTCACACATTACGAAATTAACAATATTTTCTCCTTCCTTCTTCTATTTTTCTCTTTGTCTGTCTGCCTTTCTCTATCTCTCTAGCTATCTGTTTTCTTTTCTTTTTTTTTTCTTGCATCTTCAGAACCTGTTGAAGTCGGTGGCGACTGATTAAGTGACCCACTAATACCAACGGAAATGACCACTATGGAATGTTAAACACGCAATGAAATTTGCCAGGTCGTACAATTATACTGCACTATCTAAACTTACACTCGCCTAGATTTCACTATATAAAGACAGGTCTTCATTAAAACAATTTCAAATAACACAAAATTAATTTTAGTACAAACCAGAAATTAATCAGGAACCATAATTTTACAAGCCAGTATATAATTAACGTAAATTACTATGTTCTC
This sequence comes from Ascarosepion bandense, assembly GCA_037127315.1. Classification (NCBI taxonomy): domain Eukaryota; kingdom Metazoa; phylum Mollusca; class Cephalopoda; order Sepiida; family Sepiidae; genus Ascarosepion; species Ascarosepion bandense. The sequence goes on from JBBBDQ010002094.1 coordinate 224,158, forward strand.
TAAAGCTGCCGCCATGCTGCTTCTCGTCTGAAGTTGCCAGAAAACAAAGCGGTCATTTTTTAAAGATTTATTACTTCATCGAACGTCCCATCATCTGCCTGTTTTGTTACTTGATAACTAACTTATTTCCAAGGGACACTGCTCTGTAGGACAGCTTCCTGAGAGGATGCTCCTTCTACTACTTGCTTACGGCCATATCACGTTGAATATACCGGTTCTCGCTCGATCACCAAAGTTAAGCAACGTTGAGCCTGGTCAGTACTTAGATGGGTGACCGCTTGGGAATACCAGGTGCTGTAAGCGTTGAGTGATGGATGTGTTTTGTGGTGCAGTGGGTATCGGCTCGGAAAGAGAAATCGGTGAGCCGAGTTCGAATTCCAGTTGAATACCCTGCATTCACTTAAGCACTGGTACCCTTGCGAAAGGTATTAATCCGCCCCTTCCCTCCAGTTATGGTTTAAATAACAGGGCAGGACTTGGGAACCCTGCCCTTAAAAACAAAATCCCAATGAATCTTGATACTCGAAAAGAAAAAAGTATTACTAGACACAAAACTTATATAAAAACAACAATAAATTGTTGAAAAGAAAAAGGTATTACCAGCAATAAATAAATAAAATTTAGTTGGCAATAAATGACCCACCGAGATTGATATGCCATAAAAACAAAACAACCAACCAACAACCTTCTACTACAACAATCTTAAGTACTTATACGAAATCTCTCTTACATAGCCGTTATCTCTCTTACATATCCTCATAACCTACAGTTCTTGCGTCTATAAAACAACCCACTAACTTGAATGACTATTGAGCTTTGTGAAAAAATCTTAAAACCATGTTCTTAGTATTTTATTAGTTGTCGACCATTATTAATTTTCAAAGAATATATAATAATGTAGATCAACTTCATGCATTGAAGAATGTGACATGTCTCTTCAGATTGTGAGAGATCATGTCTTTCCACAATTTCCTGTCAATTAGTAGCGCTTAGTAACATCTGTCTTTTTACTATCTCTCCTAATCCCTGTTCTTCCAGTCATTTACTCAAGCTCGTTAGATAGGTTAGACTAGGTTTTTAAATTATTGGTTTGATTTTGTGTTATTATTTTCTAATGATTTTGACCAACACAAAGCAAATTCATTTCACTAAGATCTTTATTATCTCAGATGACCAAAACAAATAACTTGCCTAGACTAATGTGAAGGGTAATGCTGAGATCTGGACTGCAGTATGTAAGCCAGGTCTGGTTCAACGGTAGGTGATTTTAGAAACTAGCTGGAAAAAGCCAAGGTCAGGCTCACACCGCCAGAGGTTGGCCACACATTTCTGCTGCCATCTTTTGGTAAAACATAACATTGAATTTTTTAGGGGTGTACTTTCTATTGACAATACTGGCGGACTGTAATTCATACATTCTATGACAGAGGATAATGGGGGCGGACATATGGAATTTAACTGCCGGCCGTAATTGACTCACGGTTCTAACTTTGAATATATCTGGTCTACATTAATTAAAACTTTTCTTCGTTATACTGTTACAGAAAGGGAAAATGCGTACGTACATTATTAAAAATTGTCTGATAAGCTCCATCCAAAAGTTTGTTATGTGTTATTATTATTATTATATTTTATTGAATAATAAAATAAAATATTCGCCTAAACAAGTGAAACGAGCAAAATATTTCTTATTCTTTTCTTTCTCGTGCGTTTTGTCGTTCATTTTTCCTGTCCTTTTGTTGTATTCCCAATAAAGTATGTTCTTGTAACCGTCAGCATACTCGACAAATCACAACAATGATCATTTGGGATGGCTTGCAAGCTTAATCATTATAGGCACATGAAAAGTACATCTATTTACGAAGACTTTAATGTACAATACACACACATATTTATAGATATATATAAAAACTCATTGATGGTACGACCTTTCTCAATATTTTATGCCTGAATACTTCATAACATTCATAATGATATATATATATATATATATATATATATATATATATATATATATATGAACGCACGAATGAATTTTGTCATGAAAGTGTTATCCACCGATTTAATATTTGCAAAAACAACCTAGCAAAATAATTCCCTAAGAAACTCACACATTTATTCTCACTGCAGTCTGAATAAACACATTTGATTGGTTTCCAAGTTATATTTAAGGCTACATGACTGATTCTCGAGAGACTCGTTGCAGCTCTTCCGAACATACATTATATATCTATATTGCTAAATATAAGAGACAACGAATGTCTATTATGTTTAATCATGAGCCGTTCTAAACGTCGTATTTTGGCTTTAATTTCAGTTGAAAATAAAGACAAAATTTCTCCAACATTTGGACAGTTTTTTTATTAATTTGGTTCACATGAGCCATCTTCAGATAGGTTATTAAGACGGTAACACAATAACATCCACCATCAGCGACGATTTTATTTTGTGTTGACATAAAACTCCGCTAGGCAACGGCAATAGTTACCAAAAATAACAAACAAATCCAAATTAGATCCAAACAACCCACATTTAATAAAATCACTTTTAAATCTGGTCCTAACACATTACATTGCATTTGAATACATGGTTCTGTTGTCATTTTTCAAATTTGCGAACTGCGTTTGTTATTATTGGTAACTATTGCCGGTGCCTAGCGGAGTTTTATGTCAACACAAAATAAAATCGTCGCTGATGGTGGATCTTATTGTGTTACCTTCTTAATAACATCTCTGAAGATGGCTCATGTGAGCCGAAAGCTCAGAACCAAATAAATAAAAAAATATCCAAATGGAGAATTTTTGTTTTTATTTTCAACTGAAATTAAAGCCAAAATACGACGTTTAGAACGGCTCATGATTAAACATAAGACATTCATTGTATATGTTTAGAAAATTATTTGCTGCCTCGATACACTATATATATATATATAGTCATGAATCATTTGCTTTGTGAAACCAATAGTAATGACAGCTATATCACCTTAACTGTTAATTATAGATGGCATTTAAGAATCAATTTGTAGCACACTGACCTGCCTTAGATTTTACTGACAATGGAAGCGAACACAGTAGATTAAAGGAAAAATTTTACTATTCTGCATTATAGCACAAGTCCACATATAGCAAGAATAACAATGGGAAAATTGGTATTCGGATGGTCTACTCTATGCTCGGCATCATATTCATCTAAGCTTGTTCTTCTTCTTCTATGTGCCGTGCCTCTTCAGGACGTAGGCGATCATGGTCTTCCAGATTTCCCTATTTCTAGTAGCTCCTAACATGATTTCTCTTGTTATCTCTCCCAAACCCCACTTTGCCACTCATTTGCTCAAGCCTATTATATATGTTACGCTTTTCCCCCGTCTCTCTTTCTTTCTGTCTGACCTGTGAGTATCAGATTCTTTAAGCCCTCCTCCTTCATTACATGTCTCAGAAACTTCAGCTATCTTTTCCCGATGTTAAATACGAATTACCTTTTCGTTTCCATTCTCTCCAAAACCTCATCCTTTCTTACATACACGGTCCATGGTATCCTCAGCAACCTTCTGTAAAACCACATTTCGGTTGCTTCGAGTCTTCCATTCATCTTTGGTGATATTGTCCAGCATTCGCTGCCATATGGAAAAACAAACATCACATAACAATCCAGTACTTTCTTCTTTGTTTCCAGCGAATTTTTTCTATCTCTCAATACTCTACTCAGCTTCTGGAATGCACTCTCCGCCATGCCAATTAGCCTTCGGATCTCAACGTTGCACTTTCTGTTAGAACTTTTCCAGAAATTTAAATTTCTGTACCTGCTTAATTTTAGTATCTCCAGTTTGTAGTTGGCATTTTAGGCTCCTCTTTTTACTGATGACTATGCATTCAATTTTCTTGTAGTTCATATATAGTTCTTTCTATCCAATTTCTTCAGCTACCTTCTATAAGAGTTCTTGTAGTTTCCCTTCCGAGTTTACTATGAGCACTGTATCATCTGCGTATCTTAAATTATTCAGATTGTGGTCGCCAAAGATGAATTCTAGAATGACTTTTCTGATTCGTAGAGGTACTAAAATTGTAAGTGGCGATAAATGCTATCATTTAGGTGACACATATTGCTGTGAATGAACTGAACCGATTCATATATTAACGAATATTATTTATTGCATCCCCGGAAGAGATCGAACGTGCATTCCCCTTTGTAGGAGGGGAATCTTTGTAAAAAGAAACAAATAGAACGTTGTTTGCATCAAGGTCCCCAGTGGCCGAATTGCAAATCGCACAGGACTGTGCGTTTGATCCAATAACGTAATACGCACTGTTTAATAGATAAAAATAAGGCGTCTATTTTAAATACAAAGTATCCACTATTATGACACTTGAAATAATAATAAAAATTTAAAAAATTCCGTAAAAAAATAAATCTACCGTTATATATATATATATATATGTGTGTATATATTGTAATTTTGTTATGACAATGATTTATAAGCGCATAATATCACTACACAAAAATTTACATGTTTCAGAACAATATTGTTCTTCTTCAGGTAATATGTTGAAAGTTTTAGTGCAAAAGATTTATCATTTGAACAGACCAGGTTCATGCATGACAAAGTGTAAATGTTTTCTTTTGAAGCGATTCGTCCCTTAGTAAATCATTTGACTAAATTATCAACAAATGTGTGGTCTTGCGTCTTTTAATATATGTTTAGACTAACTTAACATCAAATTCGTCGGCTAAATTTGTAACAAATTTAGTTCGATTAAGTCATAAAGGATGAAACGCTTCATAAAAAAGTTTTTCCTTTCTTTATATATATATATATATATATATATATATATATATATATATATATATATTATTCATTTGTAAACGAGTTATTACGCGACCTAGGTTTCTATCATGAGTGGTGTCTTCAGGCGATTTGCAATAACTGATTTTACCGTTTGCCTTCTTTTTTTTTTGTTTTAGAACGCTCACGTAACGGATATTTTTTGAACGCTAACGTAACGGGGAAGTTTTGAACTCGCAATTTTTAAAATTACAAGAAATTATAACGTTTTCATCCATGGTTGTATGAACCTAATAGGTATATTTTAGTATGGTTACGTTTAGTCATAATTTCTGTTCTTTCATTCAATAATTCATTTTTGTTTTAGAATTGCATAATCGTTAACTTTTCTTCCTGGCACAGTCTACATATTTTGCCATTGTTGTAAGGCTTGGCTGTTTTCACTATACTCCACGTTATGTCTGGGTCTTTTTCATATTTTAATTTCAATTTCCATATGTGGCTAGCAAATTTTGTACAATTTTTTAAAGTTTTCTATTTTAAATGTAGACTTGTGATTAAACCACCTGGTCTTAAAGGTGTCTTTGGTTGGTCCCAAATATATTTTCTTTTGACATGGTAGAAACCTAGGTCGCGTAATAACTCGTTTACAAATGAAGAATATTCAAAAGTTCTACAATAAAAGTGTATTGAACATTTTTTAATACAAATGTGTACTGGTCTAATTTTATTATGACAAAAAAAAACTGAGTAATTAATCAATCAATCAATCAATCAATCAATATATATATATATATATATATATATATATATATATATATATATATATATATATATGTAAATGAATTGAGTTCTTTCGGTAACTGGCGTGTGTATACACTGTTTATATACAACACGTTAAAATTCCCCTTCTCTGATTCCATGCGTCGATGGCTTAGGGAGTTTGACTCCGACTGACACCAAATCGGGCGAGTTTCGATCCCGGCCAGAAGCAAGTGGATGCGTCTAGCCACAATGATGTGCTGTGATACAGCGAAACAGGCTTGTATGTGGATGACTAATATATATATATATATATATACTCTTGTAACAAAGCAAAAATTAAAATGCATATATTTGTCACTCGACAACCACATTACGTAAAAGACTGACAACGGACTGAGTGATCTTATTTCCAGAAGGACGTGTATGTGCTCGAGTTCCACACTTCAATTCTGGCGTTGTGTCGCATCTCCTGTCAGTGGCGAGACTTTCGATAAATATCCAGTATTCTGGGAGTTCACTCTAGGGCTTGCAATCGTCATACTGTGCTCGAGCATAGTACAACTCAGTCGGGGCTCCATCTACGGACAGAGTTTTGGCTGAGAAAAATAGACAATGCAAAGACCCCGAGCCCGTGTTTGCGGGGACTGCGTAAATTTTGACTCATGGTTCGAGTGTACGTGCTCGAGTTCCCCACATTAAACCCAGCTTTGTGTCATATGCCCTCTCAGTAGAGAGGCTTTGGGTAAATAACCAGAGTTTTGGGAGCTCGCAACTGTCAAACTCTCTGTCTTCGCACAGAGTACGAATCATTTGGAACTCTGTCTACGGAAGGAGACTCGGGTGAGAAAATTTGACAAAGCATATGCCCGATCCCGCACTTGCGGGGACTGTGGAATTTTTCACCCTTGGCCCGTGTGTTCGCGCTTGAGTTTCCTACGTTAAACCCGAACTTGTGTGACATCCCGTCTCACTGAGGAGACTTTGGGTAAATATCTAGAGTTCCAAGAATTTTCCGATAGTGTTCGTTAGAGTAGAGATAAGAAGAAATATCACAACTATCAATGACATTGATTTTTTTGTCTTAACAATTCCCCCCTGAAGATGATCTCACATAATATTGAAAGTACTTGAGAAGATGAAAATGAAAATAAAATTTAAAAAATCTACGGTGCCTTCCTTAATGAATTTAATTTCAACATTAAGAAGTTGATAAAAGAATCCGAGGGGATCAAAGGACATATATATATATATATATATATATATATATATATATATATATATATATATATATATATGTGTGTGTGTGTGTGTGTGTGTGTGTGTGTGTATTATTTATTCATAAATTATAACATGGATATGTTACAATATCACTACAAAAGTAGCCATTTTGTTTCAACACTTTTGTGTCTTTTCAAGTGATGTGATGTGATGTTATAATTTATGAATAAATAATATTATTAGCTCTGCTTTTGTATTGAGCACTTTCTTAAAAATAGTGTTTCTTTTGACAAGGAATATTATTCCAACAATATTTGTTTATATATATATATATATATATATACGAAACTGACGCGAAGACTCACGTTGCATCTCTCAAAACAGAGCTTAATTCGATCTTATTTAAATAAACACGGAGATCTACCAAACCCTATCCGTAACATACTTGTTGACATCACAAATATCATAACATCATTCACATGCAAAAAAGACTAAAAATAATAGAAGCATTATTAATAAGAAAGAAAAAAGCCCAACACTCAATAATAACAAATACGAACACACTAACAACGTGCTTACCGTGTTCGGAACATAAAATATATACCCTACTCTAGAAACATACATAACACTACATACATTCTGTTACACGTAAAATAAAATCAATCCTCGATAATGGCTGAAAGTATAGCCGAAAGCGCTCGGATAAACAAAACATTCGCATAATTTCTACATAATTTATGTCCTCAAAAGAAAAAAAATTAAGATTACATGAACAATTACATAACAAAAGAACTTAACCGTAATACCTTGTCTGTCATTGTAAATGAAACCTGCATATATATATATATATATATATATATATATATATATATATATATATATATATAACTTAGTTCGACTGATGCAGCGTTGAACGACGGATCCACCCGGCTTAAAAATCGAATTTTAAAATAGTGTCTCCTTCCTGAACCCGAACATTGATCACGAACACCAATTCGAAGTACATAACTGTTTCACCCATTACACAGCTTCTAAACATACAGTGTGTAGACGTGTGCGCAGGAGTGTGGTAATATATATATATATATATATATATATATATATATATATATATATATATATATATATATATGTATGTATGAATTATTATTTAGGTCTTCGCTACATGATTTCGTCCGCAAGCTAATCGTCTAAAAACCTCAGAGTTAATGTTATTGCAAGTTTACGTGAATATCCTGACTTCCAAGTATACCAATTACCACTCTAATAAAATATGGTCCACGCATGCGTGAGGGGGCAACGAATTATGACGAAATTATGAATGAGGGACACATATCATTGTAGACAATCTTTTCGTGGGACTTACCAAATTTCATTAGATTGTCTCTCCTGTAATCACAGGCACACAAAATCTCTTCCTCTTCCCTTCTCTTTCTTATTTCCATGTCTTCTATTTCTTTATTATTAGAACTGACTGTGGACGAGGTGACCTCTGAAAATAAAGAAGAAAATTAAAGGTCAAATGTCTCGCGAGAGAATACGTGACATTGTCATTCCAATTAATTATTAACGAGATGACGAAAGGCAGACAAGATTTAGGTATCGTTCGTTGTTAGAAGGAAATTAGATAGGGTTATAAGTGTCATGGTTATAAGTGTCATAAGTGTCATTTTTAATCCTTTACTATTGATTTAGTCTTTGATCATTAAATTATTGGGCTTCTGTTGGCACATATCCGAGAAAAGAAACAGATTTTTCATCCGATGTATCAGACTTTGTAAAATCATTCTGTCTACCGAGAAAACAAATGGGCATTATTATGTAGTGATTTTATTCCGTTATTTTGTTAGAACTAAATTTCAGAAGGCCTAAATTAAGTTTATCTAAATTCAGAAGGCATAACTTAGAAAAAAAGCGGTCAAGTGTTTAAAATAAATATTGCTAAACGGGACACCACAGCATATACAGATAAGTGCTGTGGTGTCCTGTTTGAGCAGCTATATGTCACATAAACACAAACCCCAACTACATGCTGTTTGAAAGGTCTCAGACATTTTGTTTAAACATCAGCCTTATCTAGTCTCTGGGCTAATGCAATGTTCCTGAGATCTATATTCAAGGCAATACTTGCTCTATACACAATAAGTTTTGTGTCAAATCATTGAATAAAAATGATCTTATAAATTTCTATTTTCACCATTACAACAAAATAAAATCTGGAATAATCGGCTCTTTGGTCCTCGTCGGAGCGCACTGATTCTTGGGAGAAATAGTGATCCATATATAATGACGTCATTTTTGGGTTTCTATGCTAGTTTATTAGTAAATATTATTACATGTAAACAAACATACCTGTTTGCATTTTTGTTTTCATTCAACCAATTTTTAAGGTTAATATTCACTGACAACAAAACTCAAACTTAACCGACATAGTTGCGTATTTCCCTTCAACGAAAGAGGTCGATATTCGAGTTCCGGCATTTTGAAAACTGTTTTAGAAGATATGCAAGTAGGTGCTTCTTCATCTTTCAACATTAGTTTTCCTCCTCTCCGATAATTACTGCTGATATATTCAGAAAGTATGTATAAGAATAAGATCAATTCAATTTAATTTATATTAATATAATTTCAATGATGATTATTCAATTTTATTAAATCGATACTAAATATTATTAGATATTAATTTAAGTTCTAATAAATAATCCAATTCAATTATTCAAATTATTCTTCATGAAAAAGCTAACTTTGGCAAACTTTGCTCAAACCTTTATAGTTAAATAAGTTTCTATCTATCTATCTATCTATCTATCTATCTATCTATCTATCTATCTATACAAATTAATAAGAACGAAGAAAATAATTGATTTAAAACAGTGCTCAATATAAAAATAGAGCAATAAATATTTATTACTAATTATTACTTTAGAACATGTGCAAACTACAAACTTTAGTTTGCACATGTTCTAAAGTAATAATTAGTAATATATATATATATATATATATATATATATATATATATATATATATATATATATAACATAGTACTCTTGGTATGCAATCCAGGTAAATTCCATTCCAATAGAGACGAACTCAAGAGAACTGAATGTTAAATTCATTTATTTAATTTAACAGAGTAATATAATTTATTAAAGGGGGAAATACACAAAAAGAAGGAAAGAAAAAAGAAGAAATCACGATAGAACGGATTTTAAAGTAATTAAAAAAATTTTTAAAAACGATCTAGCGTTTTTTTATTTTTTCTTTCCTTCTTTTTTGTGTATTTCCCCCTTCTGTTAAGTTTATCAAATTTTTCCTGTTTCTATATTTTAATTTTAGTATTTTTAATTATTTCAACAATACTTTTTAAATTAGCATTAATTTTGAAAATAATAGTAATAGTAGTTATTTTTTCAAATTGTATTAAAATATTAATATATGTACACTTTTTTGTACCGTAAATATATCCCGGTATATTTGACATTAATTTTCATAGTTAAATTTTTCCATGTTTTTATAAGAGAACAGTTAGGTGGTTTGAAACGCTATTATGAGAAATGGTGTCAACATTTATTTCTCGTGATATGATATTTCCTGTTATTGTATCTCTTTGTTCTTTCTTTTTCCCTTCTTTTTTTCTGTTCCTTCTTTTTTCTTTTTTCCCTTTTTTCCATTGTAATTTATTTTTTCCTTGCATTAATCGATCGTCTATCTTTTCTTTATCCTCGCTTTCCTCTTTCATTGGGGTTCTTTTTCGAATGAGCGAGAAATTTTCGTAAATAACCGCTACAAATGTCTGTTTTAATATGGACACGTGAGCGTCTATGTAAAATTAAATAAAATAAATTTTTTTTGGGGGGAGAGGGATATTTTGAGGACCAACTGTTGTACCATTTGGGTCTGACGATCCGCGATAATAACATCAAAACGCGGTGAAATATGTATTGCACATTGTAATAATCTAAAATATTTTATGATATATATATATATATATATATATATATATATATATATATATATATATATATATATAAGATCTTTTTGTTAAATTTTATTGCAATTGCATTTTTAAAACAAGAAGTTTAATGGTGCCGAATAGACTGTCCAAAAATCATGTTTGTTCTCTTGTTTACCTTTTCGTACTTTCGACTGTCTCAGAACCTTGTGCTGTCTGTGTGGTAGGCAAAATCTTATTGGCTACGTCCTGATATTTTACACAGAAAAAATTAATAATATTGATACATTCGCCTGGATGGGGTCTCGCTCCCTTTAATCGTTACAACAAAGTTTCTGCTCTCTAAAAAATAATGTCGAAAAATAGCTAGTTTTGTGTTTGTGTTATTAACAGGTTAAAGTTTGAAATGAACGCATTTTAACTTGATATTGCGATGAAATATTATTCAATAAGACGTTTAAAGGCAGTTAATTACGTGAAGACCTTGATTGAAACAAACACTTAAAGATAGATAGATAGATAGATAGATAGATAGATAGATAGATAGATAGATAGATAGATAGATAGATAGAACCTCTCTGAAGATGGCTCATGTGAGCCGAAAGCTTAGAACCAACTTAATAAAAAATTATTCAAATGTTGGAGAATTTTTGTCTTTATTTTCAACTGAAGTTGGAGCCAAAGTGCGACGTTTGGAGCGGCTCATGATTGAACATGGTGGACATTCATTGTCTCTTATATTTGGCAGCATATGTTTATATATATATATATATATATATATATATATATATATATATATATATATACTCACATACAGGATGATTGAAAAGTATGAATGACTCCCCCCTCTTGTAAAAACTATAGTTACACGGGAGAGAGAATCATGAATAAAATAGGGAGCTACTTTTCAGTCACCCGGTATATATATATATATATATATATATATATATATATATATATATACGTTGACAGTGAATTATATATATATATAATCCACTATCAACGTCAGCTGACGGAGATTTACTACAACTATTTCCTTCTCTCATGACACTAAAAGTGATGTGGCGAACGCGGGGGGGGGGGATGGTGCAATGAATGTTGGCCTCCAAATACCAGTATATCAATCGAGAGAGAACAGCGAAAGCGAATAATAAAAGAACAATAATTAAGAAGACAGTAGATAATGATTACCATTGCATTTAAATTTTTGATGATCAAAGTTGACTGGAAAGCTAAAAGCTAGAAGAAAATTCTACACGTGAAAATTAGGATACATAAAACTGTTAGCATGTAGCCATTTCAACACTAAAAAGATGAGATCGTACCGCCAATGTAGCACTACGATTAAATCCATAAAGACTAGGTACCACAGAGGAAAGATAATCAAAATAATTGCTATCAAAGTATTTATAGAATAGACACAGAGAAGCTACGTTGGCAAAATGAATGAAGGCGAGATGCCAGGTCAAGACCAATAACCTTGAAAATTCTTCTCTGGGTTTTATCAAGACTCAATAAATATATGACAGGAACACCAGACTGTATGTGGCAGCAGTATTGTTATCAAGGACGAGTGGTAGACTTAGGAATATGAAATTATTTGTTTGAACATTATTTTGGATCGGTGCTCGTGTTTTGGTGGATATTCTGTTTATAATAAAACAGTATATATATTTATTTCTACGATAATAATTTCGTATAAAATTTTATGTTTGATTATAAACAGAATATCTACTTGGATGCGGGTGCCGATCCGGAATAATGTTCAAACAAATAATTTCAAATTGTCGGTTGTTTATAACCATTTCGCTAATCTTCGTTAATTTCCGTAACTTCTAAATATCTAAGATAGATTCTGGTGAGAAAAATTGTGTGGCACTACACGGTGAAACAACTTTCCTATTAGCAGACCTAAGAATTGATTTAATATAATCTTTCCACTTCAGATCAGTGGAAAAATTTCGTCCGAGAATGCCTAGTGAATCACTTTTCTGGAGGTTAGCATCAGCAATACTGATGGAAGGTAAGAAGTGTTCTTTCAGACGACTAAAAGAGAGTAGTTTTGTTTTGGGAGCGTTAAAATTAACAAAATACCAGACTAAAGCTGGGTATGTGAATGTCAACATTGAAAAAAGAAATTCAATGCAACGCGTTTCGTCCTTCAAGAAGACTTCTTCGAACTAAATAATGTTTTATTGACAGAATCAGATATAAGTAGTGGATGGGAACGAAAATATATTCTATGTGCCGTGTCTCTCCGGTATGTAAGCAGTCATAGCTTTCCACAACTTGCTGTCTATTTTAGCTTTTAATAAATTTAGTCTTTCTGTTATTTCTCTTAAACCCTGTTCCGCCATCTATTCACTCAAGCTCATTAAGCATGTCATGCGTTGTGTTCCTCTGCAACCTCTTTTCCTCTATCTGTCATGGGAGTAACATATTTTCCAAGCACTCTTTCCTCTTTATATACCCTAGAAACCTCAACAGTCATATTTGTTTCTATTTTTTCTAAAACTTCGTCTTTAATCACATTTTCGGTTCACGGTATCCTCACTATCATTCTGTAGGGCCACATTTCTGTTTCTTCAACAAACTCAGCATCGAAAAGAATTTATTTCAACTATTTCTAATGTAATGAGAGATTTGATTAACAGAACAAAATAATAATTCTTAGAAATCTATATATATATAAAAGGCAAGATGTCTGTCTGTCTGTCTGTCTGTCTGTCTGTCTGTATGTATGTATGTCCTTTATACAAATCCACAATTTTTAGTCGATTGTCACCAAACTTCATGCAAATATTCTTTAGGATTCCGGTCAGGTCATGGGCTAATTATTTTTTCCGATTTCTCCACAATATCAGAAATCGATACACCGATATCCAATCAGGTCTAATCAAGGTCAGAATTTCAGCCCTTTTATCGTGTTCTGCAGAATTTGCTCTAACTTGATAAAATTATAGTTTTTAGTCTCAAACATTAGTAGATCTTCTCAGACAACTCATTTTCCCCGATATCGGTAATCAATACCCATCAGGTTTCCAGCCCTTTTATTTTGGTTTTTGCTTCGGGTTTTGCTCTAAGTAGATATAATTGTAGTTCTTGGTCTCAGACATTATAACATTTACTCAGAGGACTTATTTAGCCTTCAAAATTCAGTTTGCGACGGAAAACTTATTTGACATCGATATCGGAAATAAAAATTTGACTTACATCCATTCATTTTTCTTTTAATCTATGGTTTCGCTTTGACTGGAAACAACTATTGCGTTTTATTATAAACAGAATATCTACTTAAATCTGAGTATCGATCCAAAATAATGTTCAAACAAATAATTTCATATTCCTAAGTCTACCACTCGTCCTTGTGCCAATGTCCAACGGGTCCGATCTCCAGGACTATGGATTAGATTTAAAGCTTTCATTACAACCCGAGCAACGCCGGGCTAATACTGCTAGTAAGAATATAAAACATGAAGCAGGTATTTACACTTTCGACCAGTGTTTCTCTTTAATTCTGAGCACACATTTTAGAGTAACTAAAACTCTGAGTTTAAATTTTAATAAGGAAAAATTAGTCATGAAATTTGAAAATAGAAAAATAATGAAATAAGCATTTATTTTGAAGATTACATTGTATCGTTATGTATTTTCATTTCCGATAATACTTCTAACAACAACATCAAATTCATAATTCTATCCTTGAATACTTCTGCGCGTTTTCTATAAATATTTTAATGACATTTTTTTTTCTGAGCCTACTTCCTGGTACCTCGGCTTCATGAAATTAAGCGTAGTACTAGATTAGCGTTGTGATGCAATGGGTATCGGCTCGGAACGAGAAATTGGGGAGCCGAGTTCGAGTTCCAGTTGGGTTCCCTGCATTCACTTGCGCGCAGGTGCCCTTGGGAAGGCTAGTAACCCGTCTATTCCCTCCAGTTATGGGTTAAATGATGGGACAGATTAGGTTCTATAGCCTTGAATAGCAACCAGTCTGCCGCGGAAAGTAGTGGCAATCTGCTTCGGGATAGTCTTCTGCCCAGTCGGTCATGTCTCTTTCGAGACGTGGTCGCCAGGGCGTGTATCACGTATGGCACTTAACTAACTGACAGACTAGATTAACAACAAGATTTTATAATTTTACTGTTGAATTTGCTAGATTTACCGTAAAATAAATCTTAATAGTTTCTTCTCTCGCACTTCTTGCTTTTTGAACTCTCTTACTTTCCTGTCAAAGTTTTTTTTTTTAATTAACGAGATGTGAATCGTTATCTTATATCTCCTGGAAATCTTTTCTTTTTTTTTTTTTGTCCTCTCGCCATATTAATGTTTATTACCAGTTTATTTGACTCTCAGTAACCACTTGAATCTTAGTAGCTTTATCGCCTTGCTTAGAGTGATGAAAATCTATACTGCCGTTTCATTAGGGGTCCTTACGGACTCTAATGGATGATATCAAATGATATTTCAAAGCTACGACCATCTACGTTGATCTTTATTCAGTCTCCTCCAAGCACGAAATCGTCAACGCGCACATGTAACTCTACAGCGCACTTAAAATTTTAATAGGAAAAAATTAGTTATGAAATTTGAAAATAATAGAGCAATTGGATTAGATAGACTAATCTATCGCCCGGTTCACACTCCACCCACGTCTATTGAACAGGTGAAAAGGCTCACCCCTTGTTCCCTGTTTAGGATGTGGTTTCCTGCTTTCTCTTTTCCCATCTTTTCACTCTTTTATTTTTATTTTTTTCAATTGGAGTAGATAGATTAATCTATCGCCCGGTTCACACTCCACCCACGTCTATTGAACAGGTGAAGAGGCTCACCCCTTGTTCCCTGTTTAGGATGTGGTTTCCGGCTTTCTCTTTTCCAATCTTTTCACTCTTACATAGCCCCCTGCGCTTCAGTGGCGTTACCGCCTTGCTCGGAGTGATATGATTTAAAAAAAAAAAAAAAGAAGATATTGTGTAAACATGATGAGTGTCAGTTTCAGGCTTCTATTCGATCTTCAGATCACGTTACCATGCAGTGTTGATCCTCATGTCCGCACTTTGTATATTACGATTATTGGTCACTCTTACAGCATAAATATACTCAAATTTCAGCAATAAATCTGTATATAAATCCCATTATGAATAAAATTGTCAAAATATTAAGATCTTGAATAAGTTTTTGTTCATTTTTCATGAATAAAATGTTTATTTACAAAAAATAGTACGAAACACGTCACTGAAAGTATTGTCCATCGCTAGCCACTACTTTTTCCCATCTTTCTGGCCGCATTTGAATTCCATGTCGGAAAAATAACACGTCTTTTGGAGCTAACTACAAGTTGACCCATCTTTTTGGAACTTCATAAAAATGAAAGTACTGCTCAGCAAGGCCATGTGCCATCGATGGTAACAAGTGATAACTGGACGAGACAATGTTTGGTAAATCCGGCGGGTCGGGTAGGACTTCCTATTTAAGCGTTTCCAAGCAGGTTTTCACCCATTTTGCAACATGTGGCCTAGCGTTGTCATACTGCAAAATCACTTTGTAGTGTCTCCGCTCGACAGTGACCGTTTTTTCTTCAATGCTCGGCTCAATTGTAGTCGATAGCGATCACACATCATGGTTTCGGTCAGTTTGAGCAGCTCATAATAAACTACATCCAGTTGATTTCACCAAATGCAGAGCGGAAGCTTCGAACCATGGATAAAAAATAACTTTGCTTGCTAAAATGCCTTTTATCAGTAAAACCACTGAAAAGAAAACAATTTCAGCACTTAACATTATCACAACTCAACACAATACGTAT
Source organism: Ascarosepion bandense (assembly GCA_037127315.1). NCBI lineage: Eukaryota > Metazoa > Mollusca > Cephalopoda > Sepiida > Sepiidae > Ascarosepion > Ascarosepion bandense. Next base: position 240,679 of record JBBBDQ010002094.1, read on the forward strand.
ATATATATATATATATATATATATATATATATATATATATACGAGTGTGTGTGTAAAGAGAGATTTTATTTATGCATATACATGTGTGTGTATATCTATAAACAATCTGATGATCTCTTTAAGCTTGAAACTTACATTCATCATACCTCGTTTCTGTGTTCAGCCTATTTTTATCTACGTCCGCTGTAATCTCGATATTGAAAACTCGCCCCTCAAAAATATAGCAAATTATATATATATACTAATAAATACTGTGCATATACATATCACTTTATATACATATATATATATCCCAATTTACTTATCTTTCTTTTTATAATTCTTGGAGATAGTAGCTATCAGGAAAACAAGAATACGGTAGGGACTTTCACAGGCACGAAGTGCGATAAAAGAAGCTTCTAGAGTAGAAGTTGGGGTTACACTTGATTGTTTACACAGTAAAAGGGTGGGATCTTGCTGCCAGTCTAGTAGCTCGAGCAAATTCGCGTAAGGCGGATACCAGGGAGCTAAGCTCGTCGGAGCAGAATCCGTGAAAGTATTTGTAGAAGAGTCAGGAGGAAGTTCCTTATCGTCTGTGAGAAAGAGACTGAAGTCGAGCCGCCAGGTCAGGATCGACTACATTGCAGATTCTTCTTTGGATCCTGTCTTGAACCCCAAGGTGAACAGCAGGCGCACCCCATCAGATATGACAGCAGTATTCAATGCACGGTCGGATGGTAGATTTGTAAATGTGCACGATGGATTCAGAAGAACTTCTGGCCCGACACAGGGACCCGACCTTCTTAGCAGTAGATTATCTATTAATTCAATGTGGTCGTTTTACTTCAGGTCAGCTGAGAGAGTGAGACCGAGGAGCCGCAATGTATTGCTCTCAGGGAGACTAGCGTGGTCCATGGTGATGGCAGGTAGGAAAGACTGTCTATGGTGGTTAAAGGATGGCAGCTTCGTTTTGGAAGAATTAAAGTTTATGAACCATTTCTTACCCTAGTTCACCACTGACTGGAGGTCCTTTTTTTAGGCCAGCAGCAAGGTTAGTTTTGTCTGCATCGGCAGATTTCTTATCGAGGCGGGAGTAAATGGTGGTGTCGTCAACATAAATGCCTACTTGGAATCTGATTACATCAGGGAGATTGTTGATGAAAATCAGAAAAAATGTAGGACCTAGGATATAGCCTTGAGGGTCACCTGCGTTCATATAAGATCTGGAAGCATGCCTGTCCAACACGACCTGCACGCGATTCAATAGGATTCAATAGGAAAGATTTGATTAAATCAAACAAGCGTCCAGATATACCATAGCCCTGTAGCTTGCACAGAAGGCCAGCGTGCCAGATCCTGTCGAATGCTTTGAAGATATCCAGGGCAACAGCTCTAGCTTCGCCGTTCTTATCAAGAGCCTGGTATATATATATATATATGCATGTATCTATATAAAAGTGAGTTTCTCGAAAATGTTAGACTGCCAAACAAAACTTAGTTACTTACCTAATTAGCTTTAATTTCATTTACATACTAGTTTATTCGTACAATAAAAACAACGATGTAGTTTACAGGGTGTGATAGGGAAATAGTCGACAGTTTATATTTTAATTTCTCTCATGTATGTTGTTTATTTTTTATATTCTCGACTGCACAGGATAGTAAGGTCGGTTGAGTACCGTCTGTAAGAAAAAAAGGCGGTCATGACGCAATTCTCTTCACCAGAAATTTGGGAACGACATAATGTACTGCTTGGCACTCGCGCCGGAAGTTCCTATACGAACATTTTAGAGTGTTTGGGTATCAATTTGAGGAAAGTATAGAGAATTAAGAAAGAGTCCGACGAGTCTCACTCTGATTTTTTTTTTTTTAAATAATTCCCGAACATTCTGGTGGGGATCTCAGACATAAAAAATGTCTTGAAGAGGTAGGTGTTGTCCTGAGTCAAGAGGGTTGCTGCTGGAAGATCCTATGTCTGGCAACAGCAGAAGAATTCTGTTATACCTGTCAGACAATTTTTGAGACTATATCACCCTTTACATCTGGCCATCTAACTCCCCAGATTGCAACTCCTTGATTATTATGTGTAGGCGCAGTTGACAGAGAGAGAGAGAGAGAGAGAGAGAGAGATAAAACTTCTTTTAACACCAAAGATTAACTGAATGCAAGTATTATGGTAGTATTCAACAACTTAATTATGGAAACCGTCTAGTAGAGATGAAGAAAATTCTGAAGTCATCTGGAAGTTGTGGTTAAATCCAATGGCGATTTTATTGAATAAATTCACTCTTTAGTATTTCAAGATATTTTTATGTAATTTTGGTAAATGTATCTGTTAAAATGAGATGTTAGTGTTATTTTCATTTTTGCGTAATTTAGACGAAAATTTATTCATCATGATAAATCATTTTCTGTGCGGTTGGTTGTCTTATGGAGTGAATATTTGGCAACAAACAAATATTTCCTCCAGGCCTAGTGATGGCGTTAAATAATTTAAGCAAAGCTGAAAATCAGGAACAATGTAATGAAAGATGCTTTAATCACGTGTAAATCATATTTTGCGCCTCGGTTAACTTATTTTTGCATAACATTTGCAACGATTCAATATTGTTTCTTTTTTCGTCATAGTTCTAATGATCGAGATGCTAGAAAAAGAAAAAATTCACAAAAATGTTAGATAAATAATAATTGCTTCCACTTGAAATAAATATCCTAAAATCTTGATCGAAATTTAAGAAAAAAAGAAAAAAAGTAAATTAAGCCTACGTGCAAAAAGCTTCAAAACGAATACACATCTGTCACTAAAAAGAAAATCTCCTGAACAAAATCATTCTAATTATAAATCTTCTAAATAATCCTACAAAACTTTTGCCGATAGTTATTAAATCAAACGCAAGTGAAATAAATATATAGACACCTGAAAAAAAAAAATTAAAAATATTATCCACAAAATTCTATAATCTTTGTATTAGGTTGGTATTAATTGATAACCACAGATAATCCCATTCTTCTCCATTTGCAATATACACACACACACACACACACACACACACACACACACACACACACACACACACACACACACACACACACACACACACACATATACACACACACACATACACATACACACACATACACACACACACACATACAATTTATTTGCATTTAATTCTTTAGTAAAAATATAAAATTCAATTACATTGTAAATATAATATTTATATATTTAATATGTTTTACTTTCTGTGATATTATAGGGTTTATATTTTCATAATATTTAATTATAAATACTTATTTGTATTTAATATTAAATATTTTACAAATTGAATATTTTATACTCATCATTGATATCATCAATAAAATATATAAATTATAATAAATTTTAATATTTATAAAATAAAATATTATTTCAGTGTATATTTTTTTAAATATATTATTTGTTTTAGAATAAAAGTCTTTTAGCATACATTTTTAAGTATATATTTGTAAGTATATATTTTTAAGTATATATTTTTCTTTGCATTGTAATTTTCAAAATCATTCCTCAAAAAAGAACAAAATGAAATAGTATAAAAAAGAAAATCAACATTTTAGACATAATTTTTAGATATATAATTTTTCAAGCAAGTACGTACACAAACTCATTAATATAACCTCGGAGTCTTACAGATGCGGGGAAAATTTTTCTGTTAATTGTCAAGAATTGACATTCTTCAAACACAATAAAAATAAACAAAGCTTTTAAAAAAAAAATCTCACCCGCGAAGACACAGAGGCAAACAGCCGTAAGTACGTTCTTTTAAAATAATATGATAAAACTATTTTCTTTTGTCATTCTTTTAATATTTGGGGGGACTGAGGCTTCTCTTGGCACACATGAATCTCTTATTCTTTGAGGAGAAGAGGAAATTAAGGATTCAAACTATTAGCGTTTCTTTATCTTGGCGTCATCTTTTAATCAATCTTCAACCTTTGGCAAGATGGACTGCTGCCAATCGAGCACTAACAAGCAAAGGAAGAAAGAATCCATGGACGTGTAATTTTTCGTTTGACGTCTCCGTGGATTTATATCTTAGCGTAGAAGAAACAAAAAAAGAGATATTTATATTTATTTCGCATTGCCAATGTTTTTTCCCGGTTCTCTGTTTCCATTGATCCTTCTATCTACTATTGGACCGAAATACGATTTCGCCTTCAGCAACCGCATCTAACTCACGCGTGAGTTCCCAGAAATCTTTACCACTTTTACTAATTTCTCGCTTTTTATTAGATTTAATTTTGCTTATATATATATATATATATATATATATATATCAGCATGCAGTGTGGATATAGAAGAATCCAAAGGAGTATCCTGTATATACAGTGTTAGGATAACTCTCTAAGAGAGCTCTAAACATATATGCATATAAATACAAATGGAGCAAATATAAGAAAAATTAAGACAGAGATGTTATTTTATGGTGAATCGGAAGTGTAGATTTTACACGATCGTCTAAAATCCTTTGTTAAATAAAGACAGAAGCTGACGATGGTTCGCCTGAAATAGGCCTACAATTCCGATTCACCATAAAATAACATGTCTGTCTTAAATTTTCTTATATATATATATACCGGCTGATTGTTGTTATATCTAAGTTCATTATATATATATATATATATATATATATATATATATATATATATATATATATATACACGCACTATACCACAAAAATTAAAGGCCAACTTCTGGATTTCGAAGAATCACTAAAAAATTGAACGTTGCATGCTTTTATTTCAAAATTAATTTACGAGATCACTTAGGTCTAAGGTGACTTTGTCTTTCTGAAAATTTTTATCATAAATTCAGTAATAATAATGAAATTAATCCCATGACTATATTATTTGTTTTAACTTCTTTTGCCTGATATACCTTGCTGGTTGATGGTAATCTTAGGGCAAGCAGTTTTTAAGTTTTCAGTAAACCCCTCTCTAATAAAATTCAAATAAGACTGAAAGTCCTTGAGTATTTAAATTCTCAATTTCTCTTTGTCAGTCAGGACTCCCAGTCATGGATAATCTCTTTTGAATGGTAAAATAATAATTTATATACATTTAATTTTTTTTAAATTCTGTATTAATTTGTAGTAGTCAAGTAATATCATTATCAAATAAAAATTATATTTCATAAAAAGTGTAAAAGCTTACTACAATTCTGTGACTCCCAGTATTTTAAAAAGAAATTTGAATTTATTTTATGGGTGTATATACGTGTCGATTTTTGCAAATACAGATGTCTACACGCGACAACCTGTAGCGTGCTTTAAGTCTTGTCCGTTTAACCTGACGGGCCGTCACCGGCTTCCGTGGTTCGCTGCTGCTGAGCGTCGATTGTCTTAGCCGTTGCCGTTGCAACCACCACCGCCGCACAAGCTGACAACGACTTCGATTACGAAAACAATGATAGGATGTGCGTTGTGGTTCAGTGGATATCAGCTAGGAAATCGCGGAGCCGAGTTCGAATTCAGGTTGAATTCATTGCATTCACTTACGCGTAAGTACTCTTGGGAAAGGTATTAATCCGTCTCTTCCCTCCAGCTATGGGTTAAACAACAGGACAGATTGAGTTCTACAGCCTTGGCTGGCAACCAGTCTACCGCTGAAAACAATAATAACCTACTGCGGGATAATCATCTGCCCAGTCAGTCATGTCTCTTTCGAAATATGTTCGCCCAAGTGCGTATTACTTAACTGACTGAACTATGATAAAAGTTTATTGGAAATTTTCTAACATTATCTCAATACTTCTTCCTAGTTTAAAGTATAAAGCCAAAAATTCAATAAAATATTAGATTACTTAGAATATTTTCTCAAATTTTTAAGTTTACTAGGGAGTTAAAAATATACATATAAAAAGTCGTTCATATTATATTCGTCAAGTAATTGTTACAGTCACGCTTGGAAAAAAATGTGTCACGCTTGGAAAAAATGTCACGCTTGTAAAAAATATATCACGCTTCGAAAATATATGTCACGCTTGAAGAGAAAAATGTTACTCTTGGAAAAATATGTCACGCTTGGAAAAAAAGATGTCACGCTAGGAAAAAAATATATCACGCTTCGAAAATATATGTCACGCTTGAAGAGAAAATATGTCACGCTTGGAAAACATATGTCACGCTTGAAAAAATGTCACGCTTAATAAAAAGTCATGCTTGGAAAAAACATGTCACGCTTGGAAAAAACATGTCACGCTTGGAAAAATATGTAACGCTTGGAAAAATATGTCACGCTTGGAAAAAACTCTCAATAAATCGAGCGAGAAAGTTGTCAACACCTCAGAAAACACCCACCTCTGTACACACACACACACACACACACACACACACACACACACACATATATATATATATATATATATATATATATATAAATTTAAGGCCAACCTCTGGATTTCGAAGAATCACTAAAAAATTGAAATTTTACGCTCTCACACCCTGACTGAGCACTCTGGTAGACTTTGAAAAAACAGTAGGTACCCTAGCATCTACGCATCGGTCATTCAGTAATAAATTAGTACACTCTGGCTATTGGCGTATGATACATCATACGCTAAAGTCTGCCTCCTTCTACCGAGTGCCCATAGCTCAGAGGCAGAATCGCCGACTGACGCCAATTCGGTCGGGTTTCAATCCTGGGTTAAAAGCAATCGGATGTCTAACCGTACACATGAGCTGTGAAACAGATCTTTCTGCGGATGACTATATATATAACCAGAGAGAGAGAGAGAGAGTACGTGTGTATTCGCGTAGCGGAATGGTTATCGATCACGAAAAGTGCGATCGAGCTACAGAGTTTAAATTCTGTCCAAATTCGTGGTTTTCTATCGTACTTGGAAAAAGGTTAAAATCCATCTCTTATAACCCAATTAGGGGTTAATAGTTGGACAGAATAGAATCTCTAGCTTTAGTTGGCAGCAATGCTATGAGAAGAACTCTGAATGCAAAACATATTTAAAAAAAACTAATTGTTGCGGAAGCCAGAACAGCAAAATCTAACTTAGTAAGGCTAGGTTCCTATATTCTACATGGAAGTCTACTAAGTTAACTAATTATCAGGAAGTTTAATGAAAATATGAAAAAAATATTTGCTTCAGGCGTTTCGTCCTTTGGGACTCTATCGGACTAAAGTGATGTGTTAGAAAAATGAATGTTATATAATTTTGATTTTACAAAATGCTAATCTAATTAATTAAACAAGAAATGAATTTACTAAGACAAAGTGTATAGAAAGTGAAAGTGAAAGTGAAAGTGAGTTCGGCATCATGCACAGTAAATTTGCCTCTAAGTTTTTATCATATTTCACCTTTCGTGGCAGACGATCTCGATTTGGCGGCTCAACTTCAGTCATTTTCTCACCGACGGGATGTGGCTTTCCTCAGTATTTTCTACAAATATTTTCATGGCTTTTTCTCTGACAAGCTTCCTTCCCTAGTGCCCCGACCACATGAATTTACTCGTGCTACTATGCCTCACCCTTTTACCGTCAAAATAGTCAAATGTAACTACCACTTCTATTCTAACTGTCATTTCTCCCACTTCCTGCCTGTGGAATTTCCTTCCACATACTAGCTTCTCTGATAGATACAATCTCCAACTCTTTAAATGCAACATCAATTCTCATCTTCTATCTCCTTGATTCCCATCTTTCTCTTATCCTTTCTCCGACATCCCCTCTAACTTGTTTTTTTCTCTCTTTCTTTCTTTTCTCTTTTGCTTTACTCTTTCTGTAACTCCCTGTGCACCAGTAGCGTTCTTGCCTTACCTGGAGTGAAACAATTATATAAAAATGGATCTTCTGTTATCACAAAGTAGGATATTTAATAACGAAATTGATAAAAAATATAAACAAAATGAAAAATAAAAACAAATTAAATTTGTGTATTCGCTATACTTAATATATATTAAAAAAATTAAAATTAAAAGTTTAAAATCTCAAGATTTCTTCTCCTTTCTTTTTTATCTTGTAGACGGACGTGGCTCTCCACAGCTTCCTATCCTTTGTATCTCTTAGTGAGTTGTCTTTTTTATTATCTCACCCACTATCTGTTGGAAATGATGGAAACAAAAAGGAAATTAACACTGAGCATCAGGAAGAGACTGCTGAAGTTCCTGGGACACGCAAAGAGGAAGGAAGGCCTGGAGAATCTGATACTAACAGGCCAGATAGAGGGAAAAAGAGACAGAGGAACGCAACGGATAACATATTTGAAAAACCTAATCAGGTGGATGACGGAACGAGGATTACGTGCTCAGAGCCACCAGGGATAGGGAAAAGTGGAAGGCCATGATCGCCTACGTCCTGAAGGGACAAAGCACATAGAAGAAGAAGAAGAAGAAGAAGAAGAAGAAGAAGAAGAAGAAGAATTACAAATTTCCAAAGTCTTCTGTTCTCATTATACGCTTCAAAAATGACCCTCTTCTTCTTATTGTAATTATATGCCTCGTTTTCATTCCATTTTCCTTAAAACCTTCTCTTTGCTCACTTGCCTCGTTTATTGTGTTCCCCTCAACCTTCTGTAGAAGCACATCTCTGTTACCTCGTCTCCGCCTTTGAAGAAATTGCCCAGCAATTACTACCATATCGGAGGGTTGACAATACCTCCAAGTCCTGCATTCTTTTCCTAGTTTCTAAAGAAATGTTTCTGTTTCTTAACATTTGTTTTGTTTTTGGAACGTATCTTTCGTTATACGAAATACCCCTTCGGATTTCATATTTTCGTTATACGAAATACCCCTTCGGATTTCATATTTTCGTTATACGAAATACCCCTTCGGATTTCATATTTTCGTTATACGAAATACCCCTTCGGATTTCATATTTTCGTTATACGAATACCCCTTCGGATTTCATATTTTCGTTATACGAAATACCCCTTCGGATTTCATATTTTCAATCGTTTCAGAAACGTCTCTCAGATATTTAAATATCTGTGCTTGCTTGATTTTGATATTTCGAATTCGTATCATGATGCCCCCCTCCTTTTTTGGCAACCATTCATTTTGCCTTCTTACAACTGATAGTTATTCCTTTCCTCCCGTTTTTCCTTGTTACTTTGTTATTTTTTACGTTAATTACTTTGTCTACTGGAAATCGGACAGCCTAGTTTGAATTCCAGTCGAATTCACTGCACTCACTTATGCGTAAATACCCTTGGGAAAGGTATAATCCGTTTCTTCACTCCAGCTATGGGTTAAATAACAGGACAGATTGGGTTCTATAGCCTTGGCCGGCAACCAGTCTGCCGCAGAAAGTAAAGGCAAACTTCTGTGGGAAAATTTTCTGCCCAGTCATGATCAATGAAGCGTGTATCACGTATGGCACTTAACTGACTGACTGACTGACTTTGTCTAGTAGTTATTGCAGTTTTATTTCTGTGTCTGCCATCAATATGATGCCATCTGCGTATCTTATTGATATATCCCGAAAAGGAATACAGTATAAAATGATCAGTTGAAGAATGGAACTCCACACCAGTAATAATAGTAATAATACAGATTCATTGTACTAAGGTACAATTAACAATAATACACATATAGGCAAGCCACGGGTTGGAGCGGAATCGACTATCGAATAGTGAATGCCTTCGCCTAAGACTTTTCTGTATTTACTAGCCTTCCCACGCAAGGCCAGATGTGACAGATGGTCATTTTATAGTGGGTATTCCCGGCCATATAGCCGGGCCAAAAAATCTCTGTCTATTTTTTCCCACTCGTGGTTCTACCCTTCGGCGGAACCACGACTGTGTTTGTGCTCTCTGCTCGGAAGCAGAGAGCGCCCTCTACCCGAAGGCAGAGATCCGACGGTGTCATAGAGCAGTCAGGCGAATGCCTAAGACTTTTCGTATTTACTAGCCTTCCCACACAAGGCCAGATGTGACACATGGTCATTTTATAGTGGGTATTCCCGGCCATATAGCCGGGCCAAAAAATCTCTGTCTATTTTTCCCCAGTCGTGATTCTACCCTTCAGCGGAATCACGACTGGGTTTGTGCTCTCTCCTCGGAAGCAGAGAGCGCCCTCTACCCGAAGGCAGAGACCTGACAGTGTCATAGAAAAGTCAGGCGAATGCCTAAGACTTTTCCATCTTCATACCGCTCGTTACCGTCTTTTATAAAGTAGAGCATTCTATTCTCGGGGATGGCAGGATGTTCTACAATAACACTTATGTTGCTAATATTGTACCCACTGATAATCAATTTCAGTAGGACTTTTAGGATCAACTCGCTAAATAAACGAAGTGAAGATGCATCGTTGGTTTACGTTCCTTTTCTGTTTTTATGTACTTACTGAATTATTTCCCTATCTGTATGGCCTTTGTTTGCTTACTGTATAAGTTATTGAAAAATATATGATAACAATACTGCAACAATTCAACTACACAAATAAGATTAATATCGGGAAAGGAGTGAGGTAAGATTTCTTGTAAATTATTTATGCCATGCTTCAAACAGTGATAAAAGTAAACAAGGAATATCCGAACCATCTCTGATTTGCTAACGACATTGAACTCATAACCTTTGTTTGTGATTCAGTAGCACCAATTCCCAAGGGTCGAAGAAGATCGTGAAAATGACGTATAACGATTGGTTGGAATGCATTTAGTAAACATAGAGACATGATACAAAAAGCAGTATGCTTTAAACATAATAAAAAGAACATTATCAATATGCTTCAGGCATAAATTGCATCAGGAATGCAATAATGTTTAATAAAGGACATTTTTAAAAGATTCTCTCAGGTGATTACTGGAGAGTAATTTCATTTCGGTGTTAAAATTTTTAAAAAATGTTCTTTGCTCCTGTTAACGACAGAATACAAGCAATTTTTTGGATCAGCTTTCAATTTTATTTTATCGAACCGATCAGACACTGCAGTCTTAATGCAGGGAAAAGAATGGCTTGTTATATTGGAGGCAAGGTTGCATCTTTTACAGTTGAAACGGCAAGATGTCATCGTAAGTTCTATGCTAACTGTTTCTTTTCTCGCACTTCTCACTTGTGGAACTCCCTTCTAGCTCCTTCTTTTAAGTAAAAAAATAAAAGAAATCTTCTGTTTTCTTCATTCCTGTTATCTATTGTTCTCGTTCCTTAATGTTTTTTTTTCTTTAATTCCTTCACACTCAAGGAAAATAGTTAAACTTACTATCTAGGTAGTGTAAACAACCTTCTAAAATCTTAAATACTTTTTCTATGATGAGGAATTATCATTATTTACATGCTGACTATTTATTGTCCCCAGCAGTGTTGTTCTTATCACTAACAAAGCTGGGGAGAATAGTCCGCATGTAAATAATATGAAATATAGTTTGACTTAAAATAACCAACAAAGAGTTGATAAACCGTATAAAGCAACAAATCAGTTAATCCATTCCTTATCTTACCTTTAACATTGCAATTCTTGAAAACACTTCGAATGGAAATAAAGAAGCATATTTTATCTATCTATAAGGAAATAATTTTGTTCTTTAACTCCCTTTCATTAATTGATTGTAGTTCTGTTTCTTGAAACTTAAGTAAACCCTTTCATAACAATGACTAAATATCATGAAATCGAATAGAGGCTGTACCAAAAATATAAATGCAAACTTTATTAATAGAAACTCAAGTTCCTACCTGAAAGTTAATTAAACTCTTTTATAATAATCTTGTTAGGAAAATATTTATCTTCCGTCATGTATATTCCTAACAATATTTCTTGAATATTCAGTGTATATGTCTATATAAATGTACTGTTTAATTATAGAAAAATAGACGATGAAGATTCGTGCAGCCCCAAGACTGCAATACCACGCGATCGAGAATGACCCCAGCCTGCAGAAAAAAAACACTAACAGCGTGAAAAACAAATACGACGAAGAAATTGGAAAAGGAAACTCGAAATGGGACTCGCTAAGGGAAGTGCTAGTGACATCAGCAAACAACATTGCTTCAAAGGAAATCAGACACAAAAAAAAAACGAATAGATGACGGACGAAATTCTCTGCATGATGCAAAGGAGACAGAAAATGATGTCAAGACATGGAATAGAATACAGACTACTACACAAGGAAACAAGGAGCAAATACAAACAGGCTAAAAAGGAATGGCTCAACAACAAATGTGCAGAAGTAAAGTGATTGAGCAGAACTAATAAAGCAGATATGTATAAATAATAAATAAGAGAAGTGACAGAACAAAAACCTGCTTCTCAACAGACTGTATAAAATTAAAGGATGAAACGATCATATTGGAGAAAGAAAATACTCCAGCGATGGGAAAATTATATCAAAGACCATTTGCACAACAAGAGGGAGAGAGAGCAACCGATAATACACAAATATTAAAATCCGAAGTGGAAGCTGCAACGGTCAGACTGAATAGAATCAAAGCAGCTGAACCAGACGGCATTGTAATATAGTTGCTGATAGCCCTAAAAGAATTTGGTGTAGAGAAAATTGCAAAAATAATAAATGAAATTTATAATAGTGGTGTAATACCAGACGACCTAATCAAGTCGATTTTTATAGCACTGCTTAAGAAGTCAAGTGCGAACGAATGTGAAATCCACTGAACAATCAATTTAATGAGCCACATTACAAAACCGATCGTCCGAATCCTGATGAATAGAGCGAAAAGCAGAATCAGGCCAGAGATAGGACAAGAACAGTGCGGATTTGTCAAAGACATTGGAACAAGAAGCACCATATTTATGATTAGGATGTTCTAAAAAGGCAATACAAATGAAAAAAGAACTTGTACCGATGTTTTACCGATTATGCGAAGGCATTCGACAAAATACGCCACAAAGAATTGATGGAGACGCTCAGCAGTCTCGATATATTTGGAAAAGACATAAGAGTAATGAAGAACCTCTACTGGCAGCAAACCGCCTGCATACGGACAGGTACTGAATTCAGCAGATAAACAAAAATAGAAAGAGGCGTAAGACAAGGATGTGTCTTTTCATCGGATGTATTCAACTTGTACATCGAGACTATTCTGAGGACCCTAGATTTTATGCCAGGATTTGTCATCGTAGGCCACAATTTGAACAACATAAGGTACGCAGATGACACAGTACTGATAGCAGACATGGAAAGGAAACTACAAGACCTCCTACAGAAAGTAGCTGAAGAGAATGACAAGAAAGGACTACAAATAAACTCCAAGAAAACTGAATGCATGACAATCAGCAAAAAGAGCAGCCTAAAATACTAAATACAGGCAGGGGATACTCAAATCAAGCAGGTACAAGAACTTAAATATCTAAGAAGTGTTCTAGCAGAAAGTGCGATACAGAGATCCGAAGGCGAATTGGCATGGTGAAAAATGCATTCCAGAAGTGGAATATTAAGAGAAACGACAATTTTACTAGAAACAAAGAAGAAAGTACTGGATATATCTGTTCTTCACTATGACAGTGAATGCTGAACAATATCATCGAAGATGAAGGAAAAACTTGAAGCAACTGAAATGTGGTTCTACAGAAGGATGCTGTGGATATCATGGATCGAGCATAGAAACAATGGTAAGGTTTTAGAAAGGATGGAAACGAAAAGGAAATTAATACTGAGTATCAGGAAGAGACAGTTAATGTTCCTGGGACACGCAATGGAGAAGGAGGCCTTGAAGAACCTGATACTAAAAGGCCAGATAGAGGAAAGGAGAGACAGGGGAAAACTGCCTGTAACGTACTTGACTGGCCTAAGCGGGTGGATGGCAGAATCGGGTTGCGTCGTGTAACAGGAGAAACAGGACAGCCACCAGGGATAAGGGGTTGTGGAACGCCATGATCGCCTACGTCCTGAAAGAACAAGGCACAAAGAAGAAGAAGAAGAAGAAGAAGAAGAAGAAGAAGAAGAAGAAGAAGAAGAAGAAAACTACTGACTCAGATAGGAGTTTCGATTAAAATTATGTTAAAATAAATAAATTTTAATAAATATGTCGGTTAATAGCATTTTCGTAAGATTTCGTAATATAGACTAAATGTTATTAAATCGAATAGAGGCTGTCCCCAAAATATAAATACACACTTTGTTAATATAAACTCTAGTTCCTACTTGAAAGTTAATTAAACCCTTTTATAATAATGATTTAATGTTATAAATGGAATACAGTCTCCAAATATATATATATATATATATATATATATATTAAAAAAGGATTAATTCAAAGATGTTGAATGGCCATTTCAATATGAAGATCCCCATATATATATATATATATATATATATATATATATATACTGTGTTTGTTAATAGCAGCTTTGGTTCTTACCTGAAAATTAATTAACCCATTTCATGAGAAAAACCAAATATTATGGAATAAAATATATCTAACTAGATGTTATTGTTGATAATGAATCGAGTTTCAATTATCTCTACTGGAAAGGAAAAATTTCCAACTCATATTGAGAATAGTTTATTATAATTTACTCTTTCATTTTAATAATATTAACCCTAACCACTTTGTAGATTAATGACGAACGAACTTGACTAGCTGTTAGATTTCTACTATTAGTAGACTTAGACTGTCCTATATTTGTTCTTCTGTGTTAGATTTAGTAATAAAAATCACAATAAGTGAAGCTCAGTAAATCTTAAAACCCCTAGTCATGGGATTATAAAAATAGAGGATTAGACTCGGTCATTAATAGTGTATAGCGATTTTGATTTTCACCTGCCTATACAGAAATATCTTGAACATTATTAAGATATTTCGGAACAAATAAAAACAGATTTTCAGCAAAGTCGCATTTGCTTGATTCAAATTGACGCTTGATATTAAATTTTCTAAAAAAAAGGATGAACTTTTTGCCTGTCATCAGCGACATTAAACTAGCAAGTCTTTTGGAAATTAATTTTCCCCGAAGCAATATTAATCTCTAAAATCTTTGATTAATTATCGTTATTTAATGACGGATTTTACTTGTCTCTAGGGGCACAGGTTATGTGTGCTTAAGCCCGAATAACAAGCAGAATTTTTAATGCTGTTCTTAAGACTAGCAAGGCATCTTTCGCTGAAACTTTGGTGCAACACATTCTTTCATTTTCTAAACATTGTTAATCCAATACAAGGCCTAAGTGCCACTCAAAGTAAAGGGTTATTGAATGGGGATGTTGTAAGTGGCGTATAGAGAGGTAGCAAGGGTTACGTACTATGAGGATATAAAGGATAGATAACCGTTGATCCTAAAGTTGAAGAGGTTAAAATTGTAGTAATCAGGAAAGAACCCGTTCGTGAGTACTTTCCACATTCAAACACTTCTGGAGAAGAGGCTGTCTGAATGGAACTTACTCCTTCTCAATGGAATATGAAAGGAATAATAATGAGTTGAGTATGTGTACGTGACATGACGGGTACTAACTGTGAATATCTGTAGTGCAACCAAGTAATGCAGTTCATCCGAATAACTACAGTAAAAATAGCCGTAAAGCTGATTGCTAATTAGATTTTGCTCCAGATTTGGTTGAACTTGGTAAATTCTATACAAATTTGTATGCTGCCAACGTCTTTAAGAAAGTCATATTTACAATATGCAACATAAATGATTTTGGAAGCATGTGTTCAATTTTATATCTTCTCTTTAATTCTTTGGTGACAGTTTTGGGATTTTTCTTTTCGGTATTTTTACAGGATTTACCATATATGCCATATTTTGCAGTTAGAATTTCTGCTAAACCTAACTCTTTTTTTTTTTTTTTTCGAACGAGGTAATTTGGATTTTTAACACATTTTCTTTAACCCATTAGGAGCATATTCTTAAATTGAATTTACTTAAGACTAACGATTTGCGTTAACTCCAGCTTACACGAACTGCTTGTTTAACTGTTATCAGCTACTTAAATATCTCGACGCCTTCACATTTTTTTTACAATATTAAGAGTTAATGTCTTGAATTCCAGGAGTTGATCTTTTTTTTAATTTTCAAAATTTATCTCAGGAAATAAGGAAATATTTGTAATAAATTACCTGTTTGATTTTTTTTTTAATCATTTCACCCCGAGCAAGGCAAAAATGCCACTGATGAGCTGGGAGCTACATAACTGTAAAAAGATTATTTAGAAAAGATTGAGGAGTACAAACTAGTTAGAAAGGAGCAATAGAAAGCTGAGAATGCAGGTGCGATGACAGATACATAGGGGGAGAGAAAGGGAAGGATATACGGGGGTGGGGAGAGAGTTAGAGTCCAGTGGTTAATAGATGAGTATTGATATTGCATTTAAATTTCTGGAGGTTGTAGCCATCAGGAAAGCAAGAATATGGAAGCGAGTTCCACAGGAGGGAAGTGCGAGAGAAGAAGCTGAAGGAGTAGAATTGTCGTCTGCATTTGGCTAACTTAACTGTGAATAGGTGGGAACCACTTGCTAATCTGGTTGCACGAGTAAACACCTGTTGAGGAGGCACCAGTGACTTAAGTTCGTTGGAGCAGAAGCCATGAAAGTATTTATAGAACAAACAAAGGGAGGCCACATTTCGACGGTGGGGAAGTGGCTGCAGTCTAGCCGCCAGAAACTGTTGCATATAATTTATATTTCTGAAAATGTTCTACAATATAAAAGAAAAGCTGATTCTTCGTCCGTCACACACAGTTTGCGTGTAACTTTGCATGTGCCTCCATAATGTAGATGTGTATGTTTTGTTGTGTGCTAGTGCTATTTAATATACATGAACACACACACAGTTTGAATGGATTTGATATAAGAAAATAGAATTGCCTGCACAATAAGTTTTTCCCGTTTGAATCCATCCTGCACATATCTAAATCTACCATCTACTGTGTATTGAATACTACTGCTACATCTGGTCGGGTGCCCTTGCTATTCACCTCGGGGTTCTTGACAAAATCCAACGGATAATCTGTAATGTGATCGATACCGACTTGGCAGCTCAGCTGCAGACGCTCTCTCACCAGTGTGACGTGGCTTCCCTGTGCCTCTTCTATAAATACTTTCACAGCTTCTGCTCCAATGAACTTAGATCACTGGTGCCCCCTAGGTATGAATTTACACGAGCTACTAGATTAGCAACTAGATCCCACCCTTTTACAGTGAAACCGATAAAATGTAACCGCAATTTCTACTCCAACAGTTTCTTTTTTCACGCACTTCCAACCTGTTGAATTTCTTTCCATATACTTGCTTCCCCGACAGCTACAATCTCCAGGAATTTAAATGTAAGGTCAATAGACATCTCCTAGCACACTAATTCGCATCCATTTTCACAAGCTCTTTTTTCATCTACTCCACCTCCATCTTCGGTATCCTCATCCGTCTATTACGCTCCCCCTGACATTTTCTATAACTAACCCCTCTTTCTCATCACTTTTCCCTATGTAACCTCATGCGCAAGTGACAGTAAAATGCCTTGCTTGGGGTGAGATGATTAAAAAAAACAATAAAATCATAAAGTTAGAAACAAGAGAAAACATTTTTTAAACTGTAGAAAAATCAGACACTTTTAAGATTTTTGTTGTGTGATCTCCACTTTGTATATGATAATGGACTTGACTGGAGTATACATATACCCCTGCTATAGAGAGATACGGGAGCTGCCATAAAGTGATAGAGAGATCCGCGAGAGTTATCGGAGAGTACCGGAACTGATACGTAAGTTACCGAGGGATCCCGAAGTTATCCAGAGATTACCGCATCAGAAGTCAGAATAGCTCTGACTCCCCTCAGCTAGAATAATCTACACGGATATACTATTTCAAACGACTTCACTTCAAGACTTGTATATATTTATTTGTTACTAATAGTATTTCTGGATTACTAACCTGCGTTCAAGTTTGTATATTACGTTCAATATAACCTACTTTTCAATTTCAATATCTGGTTTTGTTGTTCATTATTTTGTGCGGTTTCTCACCCGGAATCCACAACAATTTTATTGAACTTTTCGGAAATTAATCGGTAATAAATTATTTCTTCTTTAATAGAATTGTTGAGACAATGCGCATTAGCATAACAGTAAGCCTTAATGAACTCTGAATATCAGCAGAGTTCTCCTGAATATATATGTTCATGATAGATCTATTAATTGGGGAAATGGATCTCCTCTGTCTTAATTTTAAAGAGAAAAGAATTTCTTGAATCGAGCGGGAATTCTTTGCTATCTTCCAGACTGTGGCGAATTGCCAGGAGCATGAGGAGGTTCTTCCTCTTTCTCGCTAGAACTGGATTTGATGCTTCTGCGTTTTCGTAATCTACGAATGACTTGTTCGTCCTCTGAAGTATCAATGGTGAGTGGGCTCTCTTCTCTGAAAACCTTTCATCGCCACTCGAGGGATCAGAACTCAAGCGTTACGCGTAATCTTCAAAAGGAGACCATGTTTCTCTTTCTTCAAAATCAGTGTCCTGAGATCAACCCACGCTTACGTTTGTGGGTCCCAATTCACACCCTGCTGAAATCAAGTCTCTTAGTGAGACTACCTTCCCGTCCACCAGGGTAACGGGCACGCGCATGGTGAGGTTGGCGTCTAGAAGTTCCACTTGCCTACCAGTGGTTCGTTTTTATTCAGTCGCGTGTGTCTTTGTAGTAATATCACTGCCGTTTTTGAAAGCCAAGAAGGTACAGACGCTTCAGTCAAACTTAATATAGGAAATAGTAGGAATCGTTTATGTAATGTTGTGTTAGTGTCTGTGTCTAGCAGCGTTCTAGTAGTAAACAAGGCCGCTGCGAGTAGTTGTTGCCAGTTCACTAAAGATACCACCTTACAGTAGTAATTTAATCCTTATCTTCTCAGTGCCTTAAGGAGATAGTGATAGAGGGTGATTTCTGGAAGAATTTATGTATGACAACAGGACTTAGCACCATACCCCACAAAAAGAAAACAGTCATGGCTGTCAGACAATTTTTGCAACCATATCACCATAAATGCAGCCTCTGCAACAGGGGCTGTCACTAACGCATCGGCTTCTACAACCTCAGTCTCCGATGCTCTAGCCAAGCAGAGAACTAGGCTGCTACCAATGGTCAAGCCCGACCGACGGAAGCCTACTAATGTTCCGTCCCGCTTTAGGGCGTAGACGATCATGACTCTTTAGCATCTCTTGGTCTTCTGTAGCTCGAAGCAAAATTTTCTTTCCCAGTTTCTGCCCTGCCATCAATTTGCATCAACTCGTTAGGTAAATTAATCACTGTTTTCCCTTCAATATACTATGTGAGTAGCAAAGTATCTAAGCTCCCTTTCCTCACTATGCGTCTATGAAATTCAAACTGTCTCTTTCTGATTGCAAATATGTCTTTTTCTTTCCTATTTTCCCTAAATATTCCTCAGTAGTCACATGTTCTGTCCATGGTATTCTTAGCAATCTACTATAGAACCATATTTCTCCTGCTCTACGAAAATGATAAGCTTATCTAGCAGAACTAATGACTGGAAATCAATATTGAGAGAACAAACAAGAGCAAAATTATTGCATAATAGTTATATCAATATTCATGATTGAATCCCATCCAAAATTTCTTATAAATATATCTTCTGTTTTCGTATTGGTTTTGCTTTGTTTTTCTGAAGGACATAAAAATAGATGCAAAAGTAATAAATTTTATTTCTCAACAAGCAGAAATTCCCAGTGTAGCATTTCAGATTAACTACTTTCCAGAATATACCCGGTTATAGTTTAGCCTAGTATAGAATAACTTCTGTTTGGAACTAACCTACTTCAAATTACAGGAAATAAAGTAACGATATAATCTATATTCCACAAAGCCAGTTTATTACTTTTCTTTTTCTGTTAGTATCAATGTAGTGTTGCAGCTCAGATTAGAGACCAAGTTCGTTTTCAGGGTACAGATTCTTCCAGTCAACTGCGTGTGGCTTAAACAAACAACTCTTTGTCTAGACAGCTACCTACAAAATAAACCCATAAGATGATTGTAACAGTAAGAAAATCTTATTCGGTTGTAACCTTCTGCTGTAGACAAGCGAGGCAGAGGTAAGGCAAGCTAAGTAGGTGAACAGTCTAATGAGCGTGTATTCCTTTTCGTCTCGCAGAGAGTGGTCACTTGTCTCACTGTGTGTCTTTCTGTCTTTTTGCTCTCAGGGCCACAATCGTATAGAGACAATTCTTCTTTATCTTCTCAACTCTGTCTAAAAAATGTTATTAATCAAGAACACGTTGACCTTCTTTGTTAAGACCGTTTAACCTATTTCTTGGGAGGTCCACTGCATTAAGGTGAATTTCTTTGCCACGAGGTTAACTATTGAAACAATTTCTTTAAAATCTTTCAAATGTTTCCCTTTAACAAGATATCGACTGATAATGATATCACTACATTAATATCAGTTTTTTTTTCTCAACAAGATTATATGATAGTTCCAAGTCTACAAACAAGTAATAATAGCTGATACGATGCCATTCAAGAGTAATAAGTTATTGGCTAAGCAAAATCTATAGGCAAGCAGAAGTTATATCTACAAATGTAGAAAGTCACACTATAATTCATAGTATCTCCGACTACCATCTGTGTATACAATAATAAACATCTTACAACATGGGAAAAAGAAAGGATATATTCTGGCCAAGCCCATTTTATGCTTAGGATAGAAACTGGTGTAGCTTAACTTTATACGTTGGAATAAAATAGGCTATTCTAGAATAACCTCGGATATACACTGGGTTGTTATATCGACGTGACCTGGGATAAAAAAAATAAAACGGAGAAGAGTGAATATCGGCTCGGAACAAGAAATCGGAAAGCTGAGTTCGAACTCCAGTTGAATTCGTTGCATTCACTTACGTGCAAATAGCCTTGAGAAAGTTATTAATCCGTCTCTTCTTCCTCCAGCTATGGGTTGAATTTAAAGACAGATTGGGTTTTATAGTTTTGGTCGGTAATCAGTCTACCGCATAAAGTAATGGCAACCTATTGCGGGAAAATCTTCTACCCAGTTAGTCATGTCTTCAAAGAGACATGATCGTCCACGTGTGTATCATGTATGGTCCTTCACTGAATGACTGACCATTTTGTGTGGCATAATAATTGTACTAAAACTAACTCCAATTTTCTTCTTGGTAAAAACAATTACATTAGCTGAGTAAGAAAGGTAAACTTTTATATAGATTTGTGAAGCAAAAATGGGTGTCAAAGTTCTTTGAATTGTTTTATTTTTTAATTAGAACACAGGTTAATGACAGGCCAGAAACTTAACTGAATATAAATTTGAATTAAATTTTAAAAACATGTTACGTTTAATTGAATTATTTCCTTACTAAATATAAAATCGATGTCAAAATGGCTATTGATTCTTCCTTTACTTTGCCCAAAAGAAGTATCTTTCTGTGCTCCATTAAACTTGAGTGACTACTGAACTGTTTTTAAATTAATTTATTAAAAGATGTATGAGTAGGCGAGTGATTTTTTTATTTAAAATGTTTTGGTTTTGTTTCAGTTGTGATTATTGATTTGGCTTCTTTTTTGGTGAGGAGGGGATTCACTAAGGTCTTGGGTTAATGAATGAGAAAATCATGAGTTTATATTTTTTATTTAATTTTTTGTTTTTATTCATTTAATTTTTTTTATTTTTTATTTATTTATTTATTTATTTATTTATTTTTTTGCTGCAAATGGTTAGAAAAAACAGTAATGCAGAGTAAATGACAATGCCAAAATAATCTATATGCAGGTTGACTGAATAAATAGACTAGATGTTTCTTTAACTCATATCCTTATAACATCTCATATACTGTTTTTTGTTGTTATTTTTTTATTTGTTCATTATTTCTGAACTATAATTATAAAATATGATCTTAAAAAGCGAAAATCCACTTAAATATGATTGAATATTTCCAAGTTTTCAATTGAATTCACGTAAAATGATCACAATATATAGAAACAAAAGAATCCTTCAGTTTAAACTGACTCCAGAAGGATACGGATTTAAATTTATCCAAATTATTTTCTATTAGAAGACGAAATGTTTCTTCAATGATAATTTTTTTTAATTGTTCGATTCTAAGAAAATTTCAGCGTTTTAAAGGTGGTGACTTGTCGTTTGAAATAAAAACAGAAATGATTCTTTTTCTTCTATGTACCGAGCCCGGTGATCATGGCCCTCCATAATTTCCTGTTCTTTTTATCTTTTAGTAAATTTTATTTTTCGCTATCTCACGTGATCCCTGTTCTGCAAATCATTTACACATGCTCGATAGATAGGTTAGGCACTGCTTTATTCTGTCTTCTGCTTTCAATATGTTTTCATTTCCAATTTTTATGTCACAAATTTTCTAAGCTCTCTTTGTTCATGTCTAGCAGTATAGCCCGGCGTTGCTCAGGTGTAATGAAAGCTTTAAAACTAATCCATGGTGCTTAGACTCAGCCTAAAGAATATTTGTGTGAAGTTTGGTGAGAATCGGATAAAAATTATGGATTTGTATAAAGGACATACAGACAGATAAACAGACACACACACGAACATCTTGCCTTTTATATATATATATATATATATATATATATATATATATTATCGATTTTCTGCACTATTGTAAGAACTGCAACCTTGAAACTTCTGGATATTGTTTCGTATGTCTTTATCCACGAGTGTATCAAATTTGATTAAAATCGGACCACTTCTTCTATAACCCGATTTTTTTCGCTTATCGATTTTCGATATTTATACCTCGACACAAAACCTAGCTAAGAACACTCGCAGACGCTTATAGTACAACTGTGTAAATTTTCAAGAAAATCGGATCAGCCGTTTAGGAGTCTATAGGTAACGGACACGCACACACACACACACACACACACACACACACACAGAGAGAGAGACAAAGTTCCATTTATAAATAAGTTTAGATGTTCCATAGAAATTTCAACTGTCTCTTTCTGATTTTAATTACGTGACCTTTCTTCCATTTTCTCTAAAAACTTCTTCATTGCTTACATGTTCAATTTATAGTATTCTTAGCATCCATCTGTAAAACCATATTTCTGTTGCTTTAAGTCTTTTCTTCATATGTGAGAAGATCGTCCGCCATTCATTACTTTCTAGAAGGATTAATATAACATAACAGTTAGGTACTTTTATCTTTTTTAATGACGACTTTTTCCTGTATTTTGATACGCTGCTTATCTTTAAAAGACATATTTAGTTATTCCGACGCACTTTCGATTTTCGGTGATGCATTTACAATCATCTGTAAAAAAAAGTTTTAGATATTTTAACTTGTATACTTGCTTGATTTTGACATCTCCATTTGGTAATTCGCATGTTGTGCTCTTCTTTTTTGGTAGTTGTAGATTATGATATTTTAAAACGCATGGTAAAGTGAACCTGGAGCATCAGCATTGGAAATCATTCAGAAAAGACAACACCAGCGAAATACACCATATGTAGAAGATTATATAAAGTGGACAAATATGCAGAAGCTCTCAAGGGTTTCCAATCGAATGAAACGTTGATTAAAAATAAAGTATTTTAGAATACTTTTAATAAACCCAATGAACCAAACATTGGCAATTATGATGAAACGCTAACGTAACTATGCACAGATTGGAGAAATGAAAAGTAAAAAGCAAATATTAAAGATCATCAGTATTTAAAGGGTAAAAATAAATGCAGACATAGCCATATATATATATATATATATATATATATATATATATATATATATATAAACACACACACACACATATATGTATATACAAATTATATATATATGCATATGTAACCATGTATTTACGTGTATAAGAACAGTTATCCTGTATATATAACTACAGATATATATCTAAACTTATTTATAAATGGAACTTTGTGTGTGTATGTGTCTGTGTATGTGTCCGTTACCTATAAACTCCCAAACGGGTGAACCGATTTTCTGGAAAATTTGCACTGTTGTACTATAAGCGTCTGCGAGTGTTCTTAACGAGGTTTTGTGTCGAGTTACCCCGGATACATATCGAAAATCGATAATCGAAAAAATCGGGTTATAGAAGGAGTGGTCCGATTTTAATTAAATTTGATACACTCATAGACAAAGACATAAGAAACGATATTCAGAAGTTTCAAGGTTGCAGTTCTTACAATAGTGCAGAAAATCGATAATATATATATATATATGTGTGTGTGTGTGTGTGTGTGTGTGTGTGTGTGTATAAGGCAAGATGTTTATGTGTGTGTCTGTTTAGCTGTCTGTATGTCCTTTATACAAATCCACAATTTTTATCCGATTCTCATCAAACTTCACACAAATATTCTTTAGGCTGATTCTGAGCTCCGGGACCATGGATTAGTTTTAAAGCTTTCATTACACCCGAGCAACACCGGGCTATACTGCTAGTATATATATATATATATATATATATATATATATATATATATATATATAGACATCCGTAGACTGATGTGTTTCGCTGTATCACAGCTCATCAGTATGGTAAGACATCCGATTGCTTTTACCCAGGATTGAAATCCGACCGAATTGGCGTCAGTCGGCGATTCTACCTCTGTGCTATGGGCGTTCGGTGGAAGAAGGCAGACTTTTTAGCACATATATTATCATTATACGCGCCCAATAGCTAGAGTACTCTAATTCATTTTACTGAATGAGCGATGTATATATAGTTTATAAAGGAAAACTCAACACATCATATTAGTTATAAACTATAGTTCATTTCAATGAGCTTAATTAGCTCACATCATCAAATATTTTACAATATTTCCTCCATCTGGCATAAAATTTCTGCCGGAATGAACGTTTTCTTAAAATGAAGAGAGTGATAATAATAAGAATAATAATAATAAACATAATATGACAAACAAACAAATGAATGACAATCAATATAAGGGGAAAGAGAAAAAAGAAAGAAGATAAGAAAGGAATGAAAGGGAATAGGGAAGAAAGAGATAGAGTCCAGTTCCAAATATGGGTAGTATCCGTTTGAAGTTGTTCATACTGTCTTGAGATGGTTTGACCTCTGAAAAAAACAATTCCTTTGACTTTTGGCGTCTGTTTGACCCCATTAGGTAAACCTTCTTCTTCTTCTTCTTCTGTGTGCCATGTCCTTTCAGGAAGTAGGCAATCATGGTTCTCCACATCTCCCTATCCCTTGTGGCACCTAGCATGTTTGCTCCCGTTACTCCTGTCAATCTGGTTCCGTCAGCCACCTGATCAGGCCCTGCAGATATGTTATCCGTTGCCTTCCTCTGTCACTCTTTTCTTCTATTTGGCCAGTCAGTATCAGATTCTCCAGGCTTTCCTTCCTCATTGCGTGTCCCAAGAACTTCAGTTGTCTCTTCCTGATGCTCAGTATCAATTTCCTTTTTGTTGCCATTCTTTCCAACACTTCATTGTTGCTTGCGTGCCCAGTCCACGATATCCGCAGCATCCTTCTGTAGAACCACATTTCCGCTGCTTCCAGTTTTGTCCTCATTTTCGATGATATTGTCCAGCATTCACTGCCGTATTGAAGAACTGACATCACATAGCAGTCCAGCACTCTTTTCTTTGTTTCCAGTGAGATTTTCCTGTGTGTTAGTACTTTACTTAGCTTCTGGGACGCGTCTTTTGCCATGCCAATTCGCCTTCGGATCTCCGTGTCGCATTTTCCATCTCCTGTTAGGACACTTCCTAGGTATTTAAATTTTTGTACTTGCTTGATTCTGGTATCTCCCACATTTATTTGGCATTTTGGGTTGTACCTTTTGCTGATGACCATGCACTACTTACATATATATATATATATATATATATATATATATGTGTGTGTGTGTGTGTGTGTGTGTGCGCGCGTGCGCGCGCTAAGATCAGCAGTGTGATCTTATCTATTTCTTTGTTCCTCGGTTCGTAGTTGCCGCCATGCTAAATAGTAAGAGAAAGGGCACTGCGAGCACACAGACACAAAATGTACTCTTGTGTATGTGTACTTGCAACAGCTGCTGCTACTTTTAATACTGTTACTGATGATGACAATGATGACGATGATTGCAGTGTTAGTGCAAAAAACAATTTTAAGCATTTTTTATTTTCTTGAATAAATTTGATATTTTTCCCCCATGATATTTACATGCTATTTAGCTATTCTTTAAAAAATCAACACGTAGAAATTCAAATATCAAATATATCTTTTAATTTTTTCACGAGCAATAACTAATATATATATATATGTGTGTGTGTGTGTGTGTGTGTGTGTGGGTGGGTGTTACAAATATAACAATATATATCAGCTAAATATAATTTTAAAAGATTTTGATGTATGTGTATTACTTCATATATGACTTCTGTTCGGAAATTATCAAGCCATTTAATATTTAAGAAAAAGCTTAGTTAAACAATCAGTGCTCAATTTACTTCCAAATACTACTCTTGGGCAATGACATAGGACTTCTTTTCATTTTCAAAGTAGTTTTAAAATTCATTTTTAGGTATCTTCATCAGAGAGCTGCATCAGCCTTTTGTCTTCTAGTCCATGGTTTGATCTAATACATTCAACGATGTTTTAAGCTTTATTGAAACTAAAAATTCACAAGGAGACAAATTTGGGTCTCTGGGAGTTGACTGACTTGGATGATGCAATGCTTTCTAAAGAGATATTCAAAATGAATGGATAACTTGCATGAAATCCCAAAATCTTATATTTTTGTGTCGTCAATCAGTGATTTTCTCTGAATGTTGCCAGCATGCGTTCACCATTTTTGAGGCCTACTGCTTATTGAATACGGATTCCCGCTCAAACATTAATACCAACATTTTATGAGTTTCGCTCATTGAATCATCTTCAAACTTTTCGATCATCGACTCCTTCATAGAATTCACGATCTCTCACCGACCTCCAGGCATCGACAAAAATATCAGTTATAAATAATTTTTATTTAAGGATAGAAATTCGATTACTTTTTTCTTTTATTATTGCTTCTAATTTCTCAGTTAGATTCGTTTTAGCTTGCTTACGGCCTATCACGTTGAATACACCGGTTCTCGCTCGAACACCGAAGTTAAGCAACGTTGAACCTGGTCAGTAATTAGATGGGTGACCGCTTGGGAATACCAGGTGCTGTAAGCGTATAGTGACGGATGTGCGTTGTGGTGCAGTGGATATCGGCTCGGAAAGAGAAATCGGTGAGCCGAGTTCGAATTCCTGTTAAATACCCTGCATTCACTTAAGCACTGTTACCCTTGGGAAAGGTATTAATCCGTTCCTTCCCTCGAGTTATGCGTTAAATAACAAGGGTAGAACTTGGGAACCCTGCCCTTAAAAACAAAAATCCCAATGAATCTTGATACTCGAAAAAAAATGTATTACTAGACACAAAAACTTTTATAAGCAACAATAAATTTTTGAAAGAAGAAGGTATTACCAGCAATAAATAAATAAAGTTTAGTTGGCAATAAATGACCCGGCGAGGTTGATTTGCCATAAAAACAAAACGACCAACCAACCAATCATTTTAGTATTAATGTTTTTCATTTATTTTTCGGTTTCTATTTCTCTTTCTATGCTAGACATGTTTTTACATTGGTGATCAGCCTGTACAAGGCCCGAAAGTCACTCGTGATAGAGGTTATAAAATAAAAGGTATATGGAGAAAATGAATGAATCAATGATTTTTTTGTTATTTTTTTAAAATAATGGTCACCATATCAGTCAGTCAGTTAAGTGCCATGCGCGATACACGCTTGGGCGATCATGTCTCGAAAGAAATATGACTGACTGGGCAGAAGATTATCCCGCAGTAGGTTGCCATTACTTTCTGCGGTAGACTGGTTGCCGAGCAAGGCTACAGAACCCAATCTGTCCTGCTATTTAACCCATAACTGGAGGAAAGAGACGGATTAATACCTTTCCCAAAAAGATGTTGCGCGTAAGTGATCAAGGAATTCAACTGGAGTCGAACTCGGCTCCCCGGCTTCTCGTTCCGAGCCGATATCCACTGCGTCACAACGCACATCCCCATGGATGTGCGTTGTGGTACAGTGGATATCGCCTCGGAACGAGAAGCCGGGGAGCCGAGTTCGAATTCCAGTTGAATTCCTTGCATTCACTTACGCGCAAATACCCTTGGGAAAGGTATTAATCCGTCTCTTCTTTCCAGTTATGGGTTAAATAACAGGACAGATTGGGTTCTATAGTCTTGGTCGGCAACCAGTCTACCGCAGAAAGCAATGGCAACCTACTGCGAGATAATCTTCTGCCCAGTCAGTCATGTCTCTGTCGAGACATGATCGCCCAAGCGTGTATCACGTATGGCACTTAACTGACTGACTGGTCACCATATACAAAGCCTAAAAGCCACTCAGAGTAGAGGGTTACTGAAAGTGGTTATTATAAGATAGGTTAGAGTTAGTGGTGTGATTTATATGGGAAAGATATCGGTTAATCCTAGACATTAATAGATTAAGATAGTAGTTGTCGGGAAAGCAACCTCTTGGTAGTCGCTTTCACACAGCAGCGGTTCGTGAGAAGAAGCTTCTCGAGTAGAATAGAAGTTAATGAGGATGATTTGCTATGGTGGGTCTTAGCCGCGAGGATTAGATCTAGTGGAACCAATAAATGTAGATCATTTGAACAACTTCCATGGAAATGCCAATAGAGCAGGGAGACGCTTGCCACGTTTTTGTCTGAGAGAAAAGAAGCTGTAAGATGGGAAATAACTTGTCATCCGCATTGACGCAGAAACGTTATCACAATTAGGAAATAGGGATTAAGCAGCTTCTGCCCATATATAGCAAGAGTATTTCATATTCGGCCTGGTCTGACTCTTGTCACGGTAGATGATAGCAAGAGGAATCAGGTACTTACTGAAGCGATCAATTTCCAGTATCTTTAGCGACGGATCGTATGTACAAGTTCCACTTGAGTGAAAGCTGAGTTGAGATCGCCCGGTTCACACTCCACCCACATCTATTGGACAGGTTAAGAGGCTCATCCATTGTTCCCTGTTTAGGATGTGGTTTCCGACTTTCTCTTTTCCAGTCTTTTCACTATTACGTAGTCCCCTGCACATCAGTGGCTTTACCGCCTTGCTTGGGGTGATACGATTAAAAAAAAGTCACAACAGGCACTCAAAGAGCTCAGTTGGTGATAGTTCTGGGTTCGATTGATGATGTTTGTTCGAATACTAACTAGTAGTATTCTTGTTAATAATAATAATAATAATAATAATAATAATAATAATAATAATAATAATAATGAGAAAAATAAAACAATATAGTAATAATAAGCACATTACTAAACAAGGTAACAAAATTGTATTTTAAATTTACATTTGAAATTACATCATCTTTGGCGTCATGAAAACGGCGGGAGGTAAACTAGTCACAGATCAGTCAGAAACGTTTACCAGCAAATAGAATTTTATTCTATTATATTACGCACTTTTATTCTTTGACGAATGTCAGTTTTCGATCCCCAAAGAATTTTTAGTTAACTCTTCGGCGATTAAACTAAAAGGCATTTATCTGTGCCAAAACATTTATTGACCCCTTGCATAGTCCCATCGATCCACAAGGAACGATAGATATCATTTACGGGAACTCTGCTTCAAACCATTCTTAATTATTCTGGAAGTTTCCGCAGAGTGTGCAAATTTTAAGCAATGCGTGTTCACTGTGAATGCGAAAGTCACGCAATACACAAACCAACTCAATAATGTCTCACTTCTGACAAAGTGACCCAGGAGAAAATATAACTTCACGCATGTGCAAGAAAATTTTCTCGGATTCTTTGCAAAAACATATAAAGACTTATAAATATCTGGTTCTCGAAGTATCCAAAATAGTTGTATATTTTTGCACACGACTTGTCTATAAGCATATGTATAATTACTAAACCTTGTTTGTGCTTTCATGTATATATATATATATATATTTGATCTGTAATATTTTATTACATGGAGCTCTCTTCCTGTATAATTTTTTAATATTAAAATAAAATTTTTAATATTAATTAGGATCGGGTTTTTGGAATTTACCTTCCTGCTTTTTCCGCTTCTTGGATTAAAGTATCTGAATTAATATATATATATATATATATATATATATATATATATATATATATATATATGAATGAAGAAATATAATTTTACGGTGTGCTATATTTATAGGAGTAGTTCTATACTTCGCAGGTACTTGTCCCGAATAAGTCCCCCAAAAGAGAAGAACAAGACTAAGGACTGTGTGTACACTGTTCCATGTAGCTGTAGAAAGAAATATAAAATAGAAACAGGCCACCCACTTGAAGTAACAAGAACATCGCAAGAGGAGATAGAAAAATCAGGCGTAGCTGACCATATATGGAGGGAGAAAGGTGATCACCGCCTCCTATCGGAGGAAGTTGAAATAACAGACAGAAAATGCCACTAGAAACTACGTAAACTTAAGGAATCAACACATATGCTAGGCTTCAAAAATCTTCTAAGCCGACCAAGCGTAGATGAATATAATATGGGAATCAGTAATACAGAGTGCCAGAGAAAATCGTTAGTGTCAAAAATTGCAATATGAGCTCTGTTAAAAAATACTAGGGAAAACCATTAACATCAAAAAATTGCAATATGAACTCTGGTAAAATGTAGTTACTGAACATTAGGTTTATAAATACCAGAAATTCAGTTGTCCTTGTATTCTCTTAGGATACAAAAACAAAGTTGATACGAATATTACGAATTGATGTGTTTTATAAGGTTTAATTCGACTTTGTCTAACTGTAAAGGACGCAGGTTTGAATACTGTCAAGTTTGGGGAGCGCAGATTCGAATCCTGTCAAGTTTAGGGGATGCAGGTTTGAATCCTGTCAGGATTTTTCAGTTCAAGCCGATTGATATATATATAAATATACTGTTTAATTATAAACATCCGCTCGTATGCCTACCCACGAAGAATACATTTTATAAGCTATCGGAGATAATAGATGTATCGGCACACGTCAAGTGACTCTAGCATGTCGTTTATCTCATAGTACCGCATGGAAAGTACTTCAAGGCCTCCGTATCCGTATCATTTGCAACATGTGCAGGTTTTTTTTGTTTTTGTTTTTGGTTTGTTTTTTTGTTTTTTGCTCTCTGATCACTCATCACGGGAGAACGTTTGCAGATTGCACCAACTGCTGATCCGTTGTTTGTCTCTTCAGTCTTGTTTACAGAGAAGGTGACATTTAGAAGAAATGGAATAAAAAATTAACAGACTTGTGGTCGGATCGGAATCTCCCTGGTACAATACAGGCTAGACACCAGCACCAGTTTTCGATTAATGTGTTGGAATGCATGATGGGGCCCCAGCATATTTTAGTTGCATTGTTCGCGTTGCACTGGCTGACATCTACTATGAAATATAGATCGGTAGGGAAGGACCAGTTCCATGGCCTACACGGATTCCCGAGCTCAATCATTTGGAATTTGATCTGTGGGGTCACCTAAAATAATAGATTTATACAGCAGACATTAATAATGCAGATATGATTCATCAACTAGTTATGGGGCTTATGAAAACATTCGGCACCGTGTATTTGAAAGGGTCCGTCAGTTAGTGATCCGACGGGTGCATGCGTGTGTAGAAGCAAGCTGAGGACATTGTGAACATTCGTTATGAGTTGTTGTGTTGAGGTACAACGATGGACTTTTGTATTAACATTTTACCTCGTTTTGGTGTCAGGAACCCGCAAATGTGAAAGCGTTTTTGATACACCCTGTATATGAAATGTTTTTTTTTTAAATATATATAAGCAGGTACTGAAATTTCTGTCTGAATTTCTGGGATAGGAACTTCTCATTATAGACACACGGGCTATCGTCGGCTGTGTTTGTTGTTTTTATCACAATGTTTTGATCGCATGCGCACTCAAACGCATACATATTATCTATCAAATTCCGCAAAAACAAAGCAGAACTATGATACCCATACACATACGCTCTTAAATTATACAAAGAAACACAGCTTGGCAGAATAGATAAATGTAATGTTTACTTAACCAACGAAAAACAAACAACCCAACGATAAAAAATACCAAAAACTTCTTTTTTCTTTTTAGCTGAAGCGAAACATGTTATATTTGTAAAAGTTTCATTTGTCCCTTATCTTATCATATATATATATATATTCACCGGTTACATTGTTAGGTATACCTTTTTAATACCCGCTGGTTTAAAAAATCGCTTCAATCATTCTTAGCATTGATTCGACAATATTCTGGAATTATTCTTTCAAAATTTAGGTCACAATTCTTCCAAAATATTTGTCTGTGCATTCAGGATTCAAAACCCTCCTTTGACCTTCCTTTCAACCACATCTTAAATGTGCTCTTTGGAATTGTTATCAGGTGACTATGTAAGTCTTTTTAACACATCGAACTCATTATTGTGTCCCATGAACCAGTTTCTCTTCCTTTATTTGTGACACCATTCATTTTGCCTGCTACAATTTGTCACTAGTGGGGATGGGTGCGCGCCGTACACATAAACTGGTCAGCCACTAAAGAATGAGTTCAAAATGAAAATTACAAATCGGGGACACCAAAATCAACCAAGCACAAAAATTTAAATATTTGGGAAGTGTCCTAACAGAGAACGGAATATTTGGGAAGTGTTCTAACAGAGAACGGAATATTTGGGAAGTGTTCTAACAGAGAACGGAATATTTGGGAAGTGTTCTAACAGAGAACGGAATATTTGGGAAGTGTCCTAACATAGAAGGAAATATTTGGGAAGTGTTCTAACAGAGAACGGAATATTTAGGAAGTGTTCTAACAGAGAACGGAATATTTAGGAAGTGTTCTAACAGAGAACGGAATATTTGGGAAGTGTCCTAACAGAGAAGGAAATATTTGGGAAGTGTTCTAACAGAGAACGGAATATTTGGGAAGTGTCCTAACAGAGAACGGAATATTTGGGAAGTGTTCTAACAGAGAACGGAATATTTGGAAAGTGTTCTAACAGAGAACGGAATATTTGGGAAGTGTTCTAACAGAGAACGGAATATTTGGGAAGTGTTCTAACAGAGAACGAAACATTTGGGAAGTGTCCTAACAGAGAACGGAATATTTGGGAAGTGTCCTAACAGAGAACGGAACTCTGAAATCCGAAGACGCATTAATATGCCAAAAGATGGTTTCCAAAAGATAAGCAGAGTAATAAGAGACAGAAAACTTTGTTACAAAAAAAGGAAAGGGTACGGAACTGTTACAGGATATATTTTCTACTGTATGACAGTGAATACTACAAAATTTCCCCAACGATGAAGAAGAGACTTGACGCAACAAAAATGTCGTTCTACAAAAAAATGTTAAGGATATCATAGACCGAACATGTAAGTAATAACCAAGTTTTAGAGAAAATGTAAACAAAAAGGAATATTTTACATAACATCAGGAAGAAACAGTTGAAATTTCTGGTGCACATAATGAGAAAATCCGTTAATCGTAGAATGGACTGAAGGGAAAATTGAAATAGGAAAACAACTGATGATATACTTGACAAGCTTCAGAAAATGGATGGTAGAACAGACTTTAGAAATAACGAAAAGTCAAAAAGTATTTATAACTGCAAGGGACAGGAATTGTGGAAAGCCATCATCGGCTACGCCCTAACGAGAAATGTCACGTAAATAAAAATTTTCGCCATAATACCTAGGTAGACTGTGACATTTGAACAATCTTTTATTGATACCAAGGCTTCTAATATATTCGGAGAAAATGTCCTCCGAGTCATTGCATAACGACCACCAGTCTGAACCGTTCATAAATGTTTACGCTAAATTCTGGTCCAGCCATCCGAATACCGAAGCAAAGATTTGAAACAAACAACGTTTTGCCAGTCTTCTATTTTCCAGTTTTTGTCATCATAGACAAATTGTAACGCCAGATTCTTGTTCTCATCAGACAAGGATGGCATCCTGCAGGATTTTCTGCTGCTTCAAGAGTAAACCTGATGTACGGTTAGAAATTCTCTTCACTAGCTCTCCG
The DNA here is from genome assembly GCA_037127315.1 of Ascarosepion bandense. NCBI lineage: Eukaryota > Metazoa > Mollusca > Cephalopoda > Sepiida > Sepiidae > Ascarosepion > Ascarosepion bandense. The sequence continues at coordinate 274,583 of JBBBDQ010002094.1, forward strand.
TTATAACGAGTGGTATTTCAGTTACTGTTGCATTTTCTATCAGGTTGAATCAGTTTAGTCATTCTTCGATTTATTTCATCAACAAGGGATTTCCGTCCACAGAATGTCCGCACACTCTATTTTTTTCTTTTTCTAACAACTCTCTGTAAACCCTAGAGATGGTTGTGTGTAACAATTCTAACAGATCAGTAGTTCATGTCCGTTGTTTGGCACCAACAATCATGTCTTATTCAATTTTAGTTAAAATAATTTTATTTCCTTTACATAAAATGAAATTCAGAAGGTCAGTATGATCATGGTTAAATATTTAATCATTTTAATTTCTGCCACATCACTGGCCGATAAGAAATACTTATATATATATATATATATATATATATATATATAGTGTGTGTGTGTGTGTGTGTGTACACGAGGGGTAAGAAAAGATATCCCGAAATTTTAATCTTCATTCTTCATTTCTCTCTCTCTCTCTCTCTCTCTCTCTCTCTCTCTCTCTCTCTCTCTCTCTCTCTCTCTGTTTGCCCTTTTGGTATTTCAATCCAGCTTCTAAGGTCATTTCTTGTTTCAACCCTGTTCATTGCGTTTTTGTTTGCCTTTTCTTCAACATCATCTCCCATTTCCCAGCTGCTAATTTCCCAGTTATTTCCATTTTGACGAGTTCAATTTTTTTAATAAAAAACAAACTGATAAAGTTGTTATTAGAAATGTTTTTAATTTCCCCATGATAAAAAAAATAACGCTGGGAACAGAAGAGAAAACAATAACAGATTTTTAAAAAATCATCCCGCAAAGTGCACCTGAAACCTTCCATGTTGATATTTAATATATAGCAATCTCTTGATTTATCTGATCTCAGTTTAAAGGATTTCATATTTAACAGATCTCACCAAGGAGCTGAGGTTAAACCAAGGCTGAATTATGAAAATAAAGAAATATAAAATTTTTGGTCTAATCTCGTTAAAAGAAATATTGGATTATCCCAGTCTTTATAAAATGAAAATGCAAATAATGATAATAATCTTATCTGCAAAACCTTAGAATTACTGTATTGATCTATTTTATCGATTCTTCAGTCAGAGCTCATCTAGAACACACGGTATTTAATTCCTAGGGTTTCATGGACTTACAACTTTTACCGATATTTCTTCAGTTTTAGTCCGTGAAGTCGGGAGTAGGGAGCTACTACAATTGAATATTTGTTCAGTTCGGCTTAGTCTAACACACGTTCAAATGGGATGGATTAAATCATAATGCTGTTCCATTTTTTCCAATGAAGAGTTCCTATCCTAAACAGTCAACGCTTATTTTGGTTCCCACATCAGTCACTGGAGATTGCGCAACTATCTCGACCACTGAAATATAATTGGAATGAAGCATACTCTTCATTAAACTTAATAAATTTATAAGTTCAAAATTAAATATATACATGTGTGTGTGTGTTTTCCGATCTACACTGTTTACTAATCTCCGTAGATCGACGGTCTGAACAGTCAAAAACAGCAACTAAAATTAAAACGAAATGACTACTCGAAATAACTAGATAGAAAATTAATCATGGTTGACAATATTTAATCTAATAATAAGAAAAATCAAGATATTATAATTTCTCATGTCCGGAAACTAGTAGTTGGAGTTGTTACAATGAAAAGCAGCGGAAATTAAAATGAAATAAATATTAATTAAAAGATTAATAGCGGTTGTTAATACTTCATTTAATAAGAATAATAAAAGACAACATATTATGATAACTAATGGCTGTGGACTGATGGTCTGAACAGTCGCGATTAAAAGAAGCTTTAAAAAGATATACTACTAAAAATTAATGTGGAAATAACTTTAACACAGAGCTCATAAAAACAGTGCCTAATCGAAAAAAGAATCCTGGTGCAATAGTCTCCAAAATTTGTGCTGAAGCATTTGTCGACTTTTATTTACTTTTTTTATAATTTATTTCATATTATTTTGATTGCTTTTTAACGCAACTCACAGATTGTTATTTTTACGAATAACAGCATCGATCGGAAATAAACGATAAATAGCGATGATATTTGAATTCTAAAACCACTAGTATTTTCTTTTTATATAAATTTTCATTTCAAAATTAAAATTGGATTTTTATTTGATCATCGGGTTGTAAAATAATTGCGTGCTTTTCACTAATCGCTTCATATTCCAGCATTTAAGGACTATTTTGTTCTAATCAATATGGTGGATTATACACACACTTAGCTTTATTATAATCCGCTCTTTCCAAACCTGAGCAGAATAATCAACGCATGCACACGGGCCATTTCCGGCTTGCCGTCCAAAAGTCGCTTTTATTCAATGTTGAGTTTTGGCGCGCTTCCGAAATATCAAGTTAAAACCAATACAAAATGAGTCCATAAAAATTTGATCTCGTTCGAAATCTCCTTTATTAAAGGTCATTAATTTCTCGCTTAGACAGAGCGTCTGAGAAAGAACTCACTTCTCTGCTGGTCGAAACACTTCAAAATATTCTGTGTTCAGAAAATTCAATTAAATGTTATTATTATTACAGATTAGCGCAATGAAACGACCAATAACGTGTTAACCGTAACAGTTCACCGTAAAATGCTACTGAAGAAATTGCTCAAAGTTTATAAAACCGTACAAAAATTTGCCGACCATTAGTAAAAAGAAAATTCCTAAAAAGAAATAACCAAAGTGAAGAAAACAAAGCATATTTACGTAAATTTTCGTTTTAAGTCCCGAATGCTTTTCACCCTTCTAATTTATCCAAAATAGCATTAATTCGGTGCAAATGTATATGCTGAACTGAAATCAACAATTAGTTATTGAAGAAATTTACCTCTATTGATCTTAACGACCAGAAAATATCGAACTTCATCTCGCACTTTTTGTCTCCCGTAACTCTCACGAAGTCATGTACTGACGTTCTTCGTAGGCAACAAATTTCGGCCGATTAACTTCCTTTACTGAAATTCCGGCTATTTACTTCCTATAATGAAAGTAATACGCATAGAAATACAATAGCGTATTACTTTCATTACAGGAAGTAAATAGCCGGAATTTTCAGTAAAGGAAGTAAATCGGCCGAAAATAGATCGAAATTTGTTGTTCTACGCCGACAGACATTCAGCAGTTAATTACATGACTGCGTTAGAGTTACGGGAGGCAAAATGTAGTTCGATTTTTTCTGGACGTTCAGAGCAAAAAAAGGTAGTTTTCTTCAATAACTAATTGTTGATTTGAGTTCAGCATATACATTTGCACAGAAATAATGCTATTTTGGATAAATTTGAAGAGGGAAGCCTTCGGGACCTAAAACTAAAATTTACTCATATTTACATATTAATAACACGTACATACGCTTTTTTTATCACCTTGCTTTTTTATAAATTTTCTTTTATCCAAATAAACGTTACACCTCCTAAAGAGGAAATTTCGAGAGAGCTTAAGAAAATGTTGTCCCTCGTTCAATATACGCGTGGGACTCCACTTTTAAATTTAGCCTTGTGTTACATTTTGAGTGTGTACGCGCATAAATCCCATAAATGTCATCGCCACAAATGTGTACATATACTCGATCTTAAGCTCGATATGGCGAAGGAGGGGAGGAACAGATGTATGTGTATCATCGATGACAGTGTTCAGTGTTACATAGCGAGTATCATGAGAGAGGTGAGATTACTGTCAGGAGTTTGATGTAGAAAGGGAGCTGTATGGTTTCTCAGACGGCTGTGTCAATAACACTTTCTGGATGGACAATATATATATATATATATATTCTTCCACCGAACGCCCATAGCCCAGGGGTAGAGTCATTTCGGCCGGGTTTCAATCCTGGGTAAAAAAGCAATCGGAGTCTAACCGTACTGATGAGCTGTGATACGGCGAAACAGATCTGTCTGCGGATGACAATATATATATATGTAATACTCACTCATACATACAGTAAAAAGAACGTTCAGCTATTGGAGGCCATCTACATTAAATCAAAACAACCCACACTTAATAAAATCACATTTAAATCTAGTCATAACACATTACATTGAATTTAAATATATGGTTCTGTTAACATTTCGAGCTCTCACGCGACGTGACGTTATAGAACTGCATTACAAATTTACGAACTGCGTCTGCTATTTAGTAACTGTTATCGTTGCTTAGCATAGTTTTATGTCAACACAAGATAAAATCATCTTTGATGGTGGATGTTTTTACGTTAACGTCCCTTTAACCTCACTGAAGATGGTTCATACGAGCCGAAAGCTTAGAACCAACATAATAAAAAATATCCAAACGTTGGAGAAATATTGTCTTTATTTTCACCTGAAATTAAAATACGATGTTTAGAACGGCTCATGATTAAACATAATAGACATTCATTGTCTCTTATATTTAACAATATATGTTTAGAAATATATATATATATATGTGTGTGTGTGTGTGTGTGTGTGTGTGTGTGTGTGTGTGTGTGTGTGTGTGTGTGTGTGTGAAAAGTGTTGACGTTGACATCGCTACACTATTCGAATACAACAACCGAATGAGTATGTATGTGTGCAACGGCACACATATACATATATATACCGAACCCCGCACGATTCGCATGTGTATGTTTATGCAAGCCTCAGTGACCGAACGCGCGTGCGCGCGTGCGCGCGCGTGTGTGTGTGTGTCCTTGCGCGCGTTGATGGATGTACAAATATATATATATATATATATATATATATATATATATATATATATATGTCTGCTTCTGTCGTGTCGACAGATTTCCCCCACTTCCAAAAAAAATACACGAATATAACCAATTTTTTTTTTAAATTAATCAGTTTGTCTGACGATCGCAAATGCGTGAAACCCAGGGTTTACAAACTCACACCTATCTATATGAATATATATATATATATATATATATATATATATATATTCTATTTCTCTCTAATTATTACGTAGAGAGAGTAAAACCGAGAGAGAGAGAGAGGGAGACAAAGAGAGAAGGAGAGAGAAGTACTTGTGTAGGTTTCAAAGACCTTTGTCCGAAACGATCATCATTTTTTTTTTCGAGTAAGAAAGCGGGCTATACACACACATTTATCCACACAATTAATGGCAGAATACATTGCAAAAAATTAACAACCAATCAATAAACCCCTATTTCTGTTCAAAACATAGGGCAGCAACTTTTGATGAGGAGAAGTTTATTCCTTGTTCCCTCTTCAGGATTGACTTCCCGGTTCATTCTCCTATTTTTTTTTTTATACTCTCAGTAACCACTTTCGCCTTACCTTGCTTGGGATGAAATGATTAAAAGAAATATTTCTATATCAAAAATATATAGTCATCATCTTTGGTTTCTAGAAGAAAACTAAAATCAGCACTAATTCAGCCAGTTTTATTTTGGTGAAGTGTAAGAAAACATATTACATGTTCGTCTCGTTCAGACAGAATAATTACCCAATTAAATGTTACTGTTTATTTTCAAAATTTGGTATTTAATCAGAAAATAAATTAAACGCAAATGAAAAAAATGAAAAGGTCATTAGTAGAAAGTTCACTCACCTCAAAAGAGCCAACTAGTACTGCATTGACTACAAAAACACATGACAATGCTACTCATAAAACAAACACTAACTTCAATTGCAATGACTCTATCCGCTGACTGATTTCTTTCTTCTATTCCTTCTTGAATTAATTCACAAGGAACAAACATCGCTTTACTTAAAAGCGTATACTGATTCTTTCGCGCACAAATGCATATTTACGCCGAGAATTCGTGTATATCAAGTACCTAAGGAAGTTGAACTTCCCTGCCTTGCATTGTTCATTATTTCTCGGAAGGCTGGAGAAGGGGGTACTTGTCGATATGAAGAATTTATCATGAAAAAGAGAATTACCATGAAAAGTTTTGAATTGCGTAAACCGGACTTATCAATACAAAAATTTTAAATTGATTTGACCTTCAAACACTGAAGTATTTCCCACAAATCATGACATTAAATAGCCCTAAATGACTAAAAATGCAGTTCAAAAATGTATATTTACAAAACCTTTCAAATATGTCAAAGTTAAAACTGTGAAGGCTAAAAACATTTCTCGAGAAACCTTTTTATTTTTTATTTTTTATTTTTTTTGTAAATACCCATTTGCGTACGATTTCTTGACACCTAAAATTTACTGTGTATACAACTACTTTTTATCGTTCATACTTGGTATTGTTGGAAAGTAAACTCTCTTTTTTTTAACATTCTATTAGAAGGATCAAAGTTAATAGAATATTTATCACCACCTTAAATATTAATGTTGGCCCTCCTATAGAAGCAGCAACAACCCGAGAAGACTTTGCTGATCCCCAAGCATCTCTATGTAGATCTTGTCTGCCGGGTTTTCTTTTCTGTTTCTCTGTTTCCTCTGACATTTGTATCATAATCGTGCCACGTAACAATTTAAATTTTCTATTCGTCCCTTGTCAAAAAACTATTTCCCTACTCGCCACTAAATGCCTTAAACTGAAAAGCATCCCCTCTTTAACCTATTTGCCAACCAACATTTCTGACAGGTTGGTGAATACGCTAAATATTCTGACTGCGTCACCTGTTCTTGCTCAACAAATCCGTATCAACAAGATGTGCAATCGTAATGATCTTGTAAAATCTATTTAATTTATATATATATAATATATTATGCTCTCATTACGATTGCGTTCTCTGGAGAAGAAAATTTTTAAAAACAGTTTCCACTTCGGCTATATGCGTGACTCTTCAGAAATGAATTGAGTTTTCTCGGTGACTGGCGTCTGTATACACTGCTTATATACAAGACGTTAAAATTTCCCTTTTTCTGTTGCCATGCACCGATGGCTTAGGGAGTAGAGACTCCGACTGACACCAACATCGGTTGAGTTTCGATCCCGGCCAGAAGCAAGTGGATATGTCTAGCCACACTGATGAGCTGTGATACAGCAAAACGAGCTTGTATGTGGATGACTTATATATATATATATATATATATATATATATTATTTACTCTTATTATAGGAGCCACACAATAAAAATAATAGGTAAACCTACACTCTTGATAAAAAAAATCGAATGAGTACGAACCGGACGATATATATATATATAGATAATAACCGATTTCTTCCAAGCAATAATTGAACAGGTTCCTCCTCAAAACAAATGGCTGTTTAGCATACAATTAAATTTATTAGAGCGTGATTGTCAGTCAAGTATGCAACTATATATTTGCTCAACAAATCCATATCAACAAGATGCGCAATCGTAATGATCTTGTAAAATCCATTTAATTTATATATATATATTATTTACTCTTATTATAGGAGCCACTTCGTTGCATTCTAACACACTTAAAATTTAAAAATACTTAACTTTTAAGACAGGCAATCTGTTTTTCTCAAAAGAATGAGATTGTACAGTCTTACCGCTTTTATTTTCACCTATCTGCCCTTGTGCCACACCTAGTTACGGTAGCTAAATATCTGTACTACCAAAATATATATGTACAAACAAAACATAATGAGGCAATGACACCGATGTAGTGTTCCCTCTGAGAAATGATATCAGTAAATATCTGAGGCGAAACTAACCTATGAGTCAATGCTTCATGCCAAAGCGTAGTATATATATATATATATATATTTATATATATATATATATATATATATATATATAGATATAGATATAGCGTAGTATATATACATATATATATATATTATTAATATATATATTAATCCTTTCAGCCCAAGCAAGATGATAATGCCACTAAGATGCATAGGGTTCCAGGGAGGGAAAGGGAATTAGAAAACTTGAGGAAAATGAACTAGAAGTCAAGTCCTACACAGGAAACAAGAGATAAACCTCCACTGTTGAAAAAAAAATCGAATGAGTACGAACCGGACGATATATATATATAATAACCGATTTCTTCCAAGCAATAATTGAACAAGTTCCTCCTCAAAACAAATGGCTGTTTAGCATACAATTAAATTTATTAGAGCGTGATTGTCAGCCAAATATGCAACTATATGTATCTGTATGTATGTGCGTTCGTGTGTGTGCGTTTGTGTGTGTTAGTTCTGAAGAAGATCCAACCACATTCCGCAACATCTAAATAGTCACAGCTTCATCCAAAACCATTATGTATAAGATCACCTCTAAAAATACACATACAATAATAATTCGGGAACATTCATTCATAAAATAAATTTCCAAAACAGTTCTTCACAATACATTAGGGAAACATGCAAAAATTAAAAACAGCATGGACCTTATATATAAGAATTAATCAATAAACTAGTCATACGCAGAAATAAATTCAACCACAATTTTAATCTAAAAAACTCTACACTCATCAAAATAGAAAGCAATTTATTTAGGAGGAAAGTTTTCGAGAGTGCTGCTATCGAATTTTTTTTATAGTTATTTCACCCCAAGCAAGGCAGTTTTACTGCCACTGGTGTGCAGGGTGTTGCATAATAAGTGAGTGATGAGTAAGAGGAACAAGTTATAGAAGTGTCAGAGAATGGGTAAGAGTAGGATGAGAACACTGGTGTGAAGAGAGCTGATGAGAGTTAATGCGGACAAGAACATGAGAAAGGATGTGAGTCAGAGAGATAGGAGATGACAATTGACCTTACATTTAATTTCTTGGAGATTGTAGCTGTCAGGGGAGCAAGAATATGGAAGAGAAATCTACAGGCTGAAAGTGAGAGAAAAAAAGCTGATAGAGTATAAGTTACGGTTACATTTTATTGGTTTCACTGTGAAATGGTGGGACCTAGTTGCCAGTCTAGTAGCTCGAGTAAATTTATGCAGAGGGGGTACTAGGGAGCTAAGCTCGTCGAAGAAGAAGACGTGAAAGTATTTTAGAAGAAACAGGGAAGCTACATTACGTCGGTGAGAAAGTGACTGCAGCTAAGCCACCAAGTCGGGATCGATCACATTGCAATTCTCTGTTGGATTTTGTCAAGAACCTCGAGGTGTTAGAATGGGCACCCTACCAGGTGTGACAGCAGTATTCTATACACGAGCGTATGGTAAATTTATATATGTGCAGGATGGATTCAGACAGGAGAAACTTCCTGTCCCTACACAGTGAACCGACCTTCCTAGCTGTAGATTTAACTATGGATTCGATGTAGTCATTACACTTGAGGTTTTCTGAGTGAGTAGGGCCAAGAAGACGCAATGTTTTGCTTTCAGGGGGACTAGCCTGATCCATACTAATTGTTGGTAGGAGCGATTGTCTATGCTGGTTAACAGATAACAGCTTCGTTTTGAAAGCATTAAAATTTATAGGCCATTTCTTACCTCATTCCACCACAGATTGGAGGTCCTTTTCAAGCTCAGCAGCGAGGTTCGCTTTGTCAGCCTCAGCGGATTTCTGATCGAGGCGGGAGTAAATGGTGGTATCGTCAGCGCAGATGCCTACTTGGGATCTGATTACATCAGGGAGATCATCGATGAAGATCAAAAATGCGTATTACCTAGAATAGAGCTTTGAGGGACACCCGCGTTCGTATGATAGTATCGGGAGGCATGTCCGTTCAATACCACCTTCATTACGCGATTTGAAAGAAATGACTGGATTAGATCAAACAACCGTCCAGTTAAACCATATCCCCGTAGCTTACGTAGAAGGCCAGCATGCCAGGCTCTGTGAAACGCTTTGGCGATATCCAGAGCAGAAGCTCGAGCTTTACCGTTTTATTTTAGAGAGACTGGTATATATACTCAGTGATGGTCGTTAGCATATCAGCAGTAAACCTGGTGAATCGGAGGCAGTAGTTGTAGAGTTTGGAGAGGACAGAGGAGAGTATAGGGGCACATTTCTATAGGACAATGATTAAGATTCAGTTGCCACTCACTTTATGGGAGTCAAGTTTGGAAATTATGTTAGAGACCAGCGAGGGGGTAATGTGACTCAGTTGAGCCTCAGTGTTAGGTGAGAAGTCGGGTACAGATGAATGCAATGTCGAGTTGGTGGAGAATCTGCGGGCAAAGTTCTCGGCCTTGTCTGCTGAAGATGTGAGGACCTCAAATTCATTGATTACATGGGGGATTAAGGGCTTACTGTTATTTGGTACACTTTTACAGAGCCACCAGTAGCCTTTGGAGCCTAAGTTACGGGATGCTATATGCTGCTTCATTCTGTCACCAAACAGCAGCTTAGCGTCATTATCTTCTTGTACTCATTAAAGGGAAGAACCAGAAGGATGAATGGGATTTAAGTCACAACTTCCTGGCTGCTATGAAAGCATCAATGCCGGCCATAATCCAAGAGGAGACATCCGATGCACAGTCTTCAACAGGAAGACTAAAAACTTTGTTCCAAGGGATGTCACTCAGGAAATCGCGGAACGATTCCAAGTCTGATCTTTGGTAGCAATAAGATATTCTGCTAGTGAGTCAGGTCTATTAGGATTATTAGAGAAACGCGTGGGAAAATCCGCCACCTGCGTAAGGGTCTGAGTGATTGAAAAGTTCATGGTATGGACACCAGCAAGATCTGTGACAGAATTTTCCATTCTTTCTTTGTTTTTTGTTTTTTTCTTCTAGTTTTTTTACACCCAACCCTATATTTCACACCGTTCCTCCTTCCTGTTCTGCTTTTATTTTAATATGAAAATGAAGAGATAAACAGTTGATGACGATATTATGCGACAGGTTTCACGGACTGCACAGATACTATACTCTGATCCTAAATAGAACTACCGAGCCGTATGTAAATAATGCTAGTATATATTTGTTTGTTTAACGGCATATCAACTCCTAATGGGTCATTAAATGCCGAAATATTTTTTTAATTAATTACATTAGTAATTTCTTTTAAGAAATGTAATGCTAATTGTTGTTTTTTCAAAAATGTATTTTTCTTTTACAAAAATTTATTACTGGTAATAAATTCTTCCTTTAAAAATGTGTTGCTGGTAATATATATATATATATATATATATATATATATATATATTGTAAAAACGTATTGCTGATAATTTTTTTACTATGAAAATATATTGCTGGCAACTTCAATATAAAAATGTATTTCGACACTTTCATAGTATTTTGACCCCAGTTTGGCGGTTAACTATTTGCCTATAGCGAGGAACCTAACAGGTAGTACCACCACAGATCAGAGTAAACCTGGGAACAACAGCAATTAATAGGTGGTTCATGCTTCTCAAAATTTTCCGATCTGAGTCTTTGCTGTCGGATGTAGTTTATCGCTAACTTAGGACGAGGCAGTATGATAAAATAATAATATAACCACATTTATCTACGAAAGACAGGTTGCTTTAATGATATTTTTTTTCCAAAACTGTGACCAATATCTCTACTAGAAAATCTTGAATAACTCTGTGGATAATTTTTTAAAAAACCGTAAGACTGTCATGGGTTTTTGATATTCACTACAAAGAAAAATGTGCGGACGACGTTGGAGATGAAAATTACTTATGTATTAAAATTGATTTTATTAAAAAAATGTGATGTGGAATTAACTCAAGACCAATAAGAAAAATGGCGATTTAATTCCCCAAGCCTAGAGTAAATGCAAGAGAGTAGTTACAGAGCAAATTTTGCTTACAAATTTATGTAACGAAACTGATCTCCACAGATAATTCTCTAATAAATATTTCTAAAATCAAATTTATTGTCGTGGTATTTTTCTTAAGATTTTCGCAATTAATTTAATTGCGAAAATCTTAAGAAAAATACAACCATTTTAACATAAAATACAACCATTTTAACAGTAAGTCTCTATTTTGAGTAGACCTCCTTGAGCCTTACATTAAGTAAACTTTAGTATGAAAACAATCAGTGATGATTATATTCCTGACAAATAAATTTAACATCTCATTATAATTCTACACGTTCCTTTATTCCTTAGTTATTTAGTTAGCTCGTACATGTCACAATGTCAATACATCATAAATAATGGACTAATCCGTTTTAATCGGGATGAAATATGGAAAAATATATCAGAAACGGTGTTTGGTTTCAGTGAAAAATAGAAAGAAAGAAAGAAAGAAAGGAACAAACAAAGATAAAGGCGATGACAATCTCATGTGATTAACGTCTGCTTCAGTGAAATAAAAAAGCTTTTTAATATTAATACTACTTGTGTAAATAAAGTAACGCAAATTAGCATTATTATGAGTTATCAATTATTAATGATTATGAATACTTTATCTAATAAAAATTCCAGATAATATTAACACTAAGACTATTTGTACATAATAATATGAAAGAGAAAAAGAGAGGAAAAAAGAATGAGAAAAAGAGAACGAAAGAGAGGACGAGAGAGAGGACGAGACACTATCTGACATTTAACGCCTGCTTCAGTCAAATGAAAGTAAGGAAGAAAGGTAGGAAATAGAAAGGGGCTGTAAGTAGAAAAAAGAACAGAAGATATACGTAGAAAGGAACGGAAGCGACAGGTAAGAAACAAATTGTTTATAACGGTAATGCATATATATATATATATATATATATATATATATATATATATATATATATAATTTTCGTCTGTCTTCAATTTTATTCAGATTTGTGAGTGGTATAAATTTGTAGGCATTATTGATCTACTTGTACAAAATAGGTAAAGATTTTTCAAGGATAATAATTAACCCTTCATGTCACTACATTTATTAAAACCATAAAATATTGACTTTTTTATCGATTTAATATCGATACAGAGTAAAATACTTGTTACAGATTTTTTTAAATTCATCTGTTTTGCGTACGAAAACAGACTATCTTTATAATTTCTTTAATATAAAGAAAAAGCAAACATATACATGTTTAAATAAAAATCAAGATTTTAACATTAATTAATAATACTATAAATCCGTTTATTCTTCAAAAATATAAAACTATTATCAGGCAATATTTGTATATGTTTGCAAAAAAGAATCACACCCAACTTTTTTTTCATTCTGATAATAAAAATATGGAGATATCAAAGATGCAAACACAGTTTTAAACATGACATTTGTAAATAACAGCTAAGTCAATTAATTTTCGATGTCGTTGCTTAAGGAAGGTATAATGAATGCTAACCTGCAAAAATTATTTACCGGAAAATATTTTCCTATTTTTTACAAGTAGACCAATTTACTCAAATAGTACCAATTTATATATATATATATATATATATATATATATATATATATATATATATATATATATATATAGTTTTATTTTATGTGTATTTTATGTGTATATTTATTGTTTATATTGTCGAAATCAAGCGTTTGGAATTAAAAAAAATGAAGTGTTTATTTGATATAAAGAATTGAATGTACTGTAAACGGATGTGTGTTGTGGTGCAGTGGATATCGGCTCGGAGTGTGAAATTGGGGAGCCGAGTTCGAATTCCAGTGGAATTCCTTGCGTTCGCTTACGCTCAAATACCCTTGGGAAAGGTATTAATTCATAACTTCTCTCCAGTTATGGGTCAAATAACAGGACAGATTGGGTTCTATAGTACTGGCCGACAACCAGTCTACCGCAGAAAGCAATGGCAACCTTTTACGGGATAATCTTCTGCCCAGTCGAGACATGATCGCCCAAGCGTGTATCACGTATGGCACTTGACTGACTGGTGTACTGTAAATACACAGTAAAAAAATTGCCAATTTAGTATTTTTTTTTCCTTGGAATAATGACCTGTTTTATAATGATTGTAATTACAATATTTTCTTAATGTTGTCAAGCTCAAATATTTAACGGTGTGGTATGAGAATTTATACAAATATTTTATAGCCATGGAAATCGCAAGGAATATACTGAATCATTAAATTAAGAACAATGACTCGTCAGAAAATACAACACATAAGAAAAATAGAGAAAGAAATAGAGAAAAAAGAAAGAAAGAAAGAAAGAAAGAAAGAAAGAAAGAAAGAAGAAATAACGTTGCCGTGTAGTCAATGCCTACTTCAGTGAAATAGTATGGTAATATGAAATATATCAACTCGAAATTATTAGTTTTAGTGACAGAAATGATCAAAAACCGTGGAATTACCATGATTTCTGCTCTACAGGATTAAACAAAATAAATGTCATTAAAACTTCCGTGAAAAATTATCAGACCATATGCCATACATGACCATTTGTGAGAATAAAAGCCCCATGACACAATTCATCCCGCCAGAAATTTGGAAATGACATGCTTTACTGCTTGGAATTCGCTTCAATACGAACATTTCATTGTTTGCGTGTCAATTTGAGGACAGTCCAGAGGATTCGGAAAGAGTTGGATGACATATCCAGTCAATATCATAGTGTTTGGATAGATCAATAGTGGTGTCGACGTTATACAACGATTAATCTTCCCACAGGGCCTGAGACTTAACACGGAGACCTATACACCAATTGTCTTAAGGAAGTAGTACTGCCCTGAGTCAGGGGGTGAATACTGGAAGACTCCATGCCTGGCAATGGGACTCTACACAATGCCACACAAGCAGAAGTCAGTCATGGCTGTCCGACAATTTCTGCGAGCACATCCCCTCTTATATCTGGTAACTTGTCTCCCTAAATTGCAACTCATTTGATCATTATGTGTGGGTGCAGTTAAGCAAGGGACCATTAAAACTCCTTGTAACACCAAAGATGAACTGAAGGCAAGGATTATGGCAAAATTCACCAACCCTCTAAAAGAAATGCAGGAGATTCCGACGTCGTTTAGAAGCTTTGGTTGAAGTCAATAACGAGCTTATTGAATACATTTACTCTTTAGTATTTCAACATATTTATGTGCAATTTTGGTAAATATATGTTAAAATGGGATGTCAGTGTTATTTTCATTATTACGTAATTTAAACGAGAGTTTATCCATGCGCATCAATTTAGACATTTTGACTAAACCAAAATATTAAAAAATGGTTGAAGATCAAAGGGAATTCGCAGTTTGGCACATGGTAACTGACGGTAGCAAATACATTTTATCTATAGGCGTAAATATGGAAGGTTTTCTTTACTTGAAATGAATGCGTTAGCAAAAATGAGTACGACTACCTTATATCTTAAACATATAACAGTCAAGAAACGACATGTGTGGTACAACATAAATTTCAGTGAAGTGTAAAATGTAATGAAACAGAAAAAATAAACTGAACATTAATAAATAATCAGACAAAAAGACAGCAATCGATATGAAATAAAAGTACAATATGTGCGTTTTATATAAATATATATAAAACATAAAATATAAAAATATAAGTGTTTTATTAATTATATATATATATATATATATATATATATATATATATAGATTGTTTAATATTTAGTTTTTGGTCCTAATAGGGTTAGACCAGTACACATTTGTATTAAAAAGTGTTCTATACAATTATATTGTAGAACTGTTGAATATTTTTTATTTATAAACGAGTTATTTCGCTACCTTGGTTTCCACCATGAGTGGTTGTTTCTTCAGGCAATTTTTAATAACGTTATTAAAAATCGCCTGAAAAAAAACACTCATGGTGGAAACCAATGTAGCAAAATAACTCGTTTATAAATGAAATATATATATATATATATATATATATATATATATATATATATATATATATAACGGTAAAGAGGGTCCAACTATAAACCCTCTCATAGAATCTCCACAGACCCTGTTGCTTTCGTATATTTGAATTAGTTTTTATATTCATGCAGTTATTTGTTGGTATACATAACTAGCGATTTTTACATGAGACTGGAATATACAATTTAAGGCGGTATAATTTCAGAGCAGTTCTTCGGAGGAAAAGAGAAGTGACGTGAGGCTTTCGATTATTTACTAATCAATACAGTTGTTCGAAGTTTGAAATACTCTGAAAATCACTCAGGGCAAAACCAATGTATCACTTCCTATAATTCAGATCAGTCATATGAGAATTTTCTCTTTTCTGTGCAAGCCCTTAGAGAAAGAGTTTGGTTCGTGTTTTTGTTTGCGTGATTTCGCTCACCTAACAAGCGGGAAAATATAGAAAAAATCTAAACATACTAAAAGTTTTCTTCAATTTATTTTTTTGCCTTAAACAAGGATGCCATATTTCGGACTTTACAGTACTTTATATAAAAATATCAAAGAAATAGATAGATAGATAGATAGATAGATAGATAGATAGATAGATAGATAAATAGATGGATAGATAGATAGATAGATAGATAGATGGATAGATGGATAGATGGATAAATAAATAAATAAATAAATAAATAAATAAATAAATGAATTTTATGAATACACTATTATACTGAGTACTAGTAAATAAAATGACTGTATGCATGTGAATAAAAAGGATAGCTTACAAGTTATTGCTACGGAGATTGATAATTAGAGAATCGGGTTCGAATTTCATTTGAGGCTTTTTGTGTCCATTTGGCACAATTGCTCTTATTCTTGGGACAAGTACAAATTCCCCTCCTTTTACTCTATTCCGTCTCTGGATATCTTGGAAAAAAGATGCTGTCATTGGTATGCCACGATGTTTGCTAAAGGAAAAAGAGAAGTTAACCAATCGACCACAACAGTCTAACTACCAGCCTTGACAATGTTTTTATATATATATATATATATATATAAAATTCCTGGCAGTCAGTTGAATTTGAAAAGAAAAACGACGCTTACCAAGTTACAAATAAATACACTAATTTCTCACGAAAGAAGATATCATAATTTCCTGCTAACTTTCCATTTTTATTTTTAAGATAAAATATGTATCGAAAATATAGTTCGTGGTTAAATTAAGTGGAGTCAGAAGTAATTTCCGTTTTGGTGAACCAGTTTTAATGACGAATGTCAGTCGATTAACTGTCATACGTGATGCATGCTTGGATTATCATGTCTCTTTTGAGACATGAGTAACTAGCCAGAAGATTTTCCCGTCATAGTTTGCCATTTCTTTCTGCCGTAGACTGGTTGCCAAACAAAGCTATAAAATCCAATCTGCCCTGCTATTTAACCCATAGCTGGAGAGAGAAGAGATGAATTAATAACTTTCCCAAGGGTATTTGTGTGTAAGTAAATAAAACGAATTCGACTGGAATTCGAACTCGGTTCTCTGATTTCTTGTTCCGAGCCGATATCCATTGCACCCTAAACTTTCCTTAAAGAATGAAGTCGATAAACAAAACGGAAATCTATGAATAAACCTAATAGTTACGTTTTTCGAAACAACTTTATTTGTTGGACTTTGATCCCAGGTAAAAGTAAAAATTCTGAATGTAGATTTCCTAGCAACAAAAAGTACATCCTTTCCGCTTAGAAAACAAGATACAGCACAATCTTTTTATTAACGATTGATCCTTTGCTAAGCTAAACTTACGATAAAAAGATAGATAAATAGAGAGATATGTATGGACAAACGTTAATAATATATGTAAACGAGTTACTCCTAAGGTAATACCGCCTATTTTATTATGTTGGTTCACAACCTCAGAGGCGGATGTTGATACAAGTTGAAACTTCTCGTGGAACCAACAACAATAATTTAAGGTCCTTCTTGACGATAGCAATCTAGCAAAATATCGTCTGACATGAAAATATTTACGATTAAGAAATACGTTATTGAATTTTTCTGTGCATGAAAATTGCATCTTTGACACTAAATTACGCCTGCCGAACTGTTAAAGTAACTAAACAGTGAACATGGGCACAGTTAGGAAATGGGTAGAGAGTTTCAAATCTAATGACAGCGGTGTGTGACACGTCGTATTTTAGATGGCCGTCAATCCACGATATGGAGATTCATAGCCATTGATGGTGACTGTGGGGTCAACTAGTGTTTCGTATTTGAAAACTTACGCCATTCATTTGTGCTATTTTGATCTCTGTATCTGTTGTCGATTTTGTGGAAATAATTCAGATGCATTACTTTAGGCGCCCACCTTGTATTTTTTTTAATCATATCACCCCAAGCAAGGCGATAACGCCACTGATGTGCAGAGGGCTACGTAAGAGTAAAAAGATTAGAAGAGAGAAAGCCGGAAACCACATCCTAAACAGGGAACAAAGGATGAGCCTCTACACCTGTTCAATAGACGAGGGTGGAGTGTGAACCGGGCGATAGTTTAGTCTATCTACTCCAATTGAAATAAAAAATGATAAAGAAAAAAAAGAAAAGAAAAGTGAAAAGATTGGAAAAGAGAAAGCCGGAAACCACATCCTAAACAGGGAACAAGGGATGAGCCTCTACACCTGTACAATAGACGTGGGTGGAGTGTGAACAGGGCGATAGTTTAGTCTATCTACTCCAATTGAAATAAAAAATGATAAAGAAAAAAAAAGAAAAGAAAAGTGAAAAGATTGGAAAAGAGAAAGCCGGAAACCACATCCTAAACAGGGAACAAGGGATGAGCCTCTACACCTGTTCAATAGACGTGGGTGGAGTGTGAACCGGTCGATAGCTTCGTCTATCTACTCCGAATTATTTATTTATTTATAATTGTATTATTTAGCAAAAGTTGTAATCAAACCGAAGTGAGATATATTTCAACTGGACACCTTCAACGTTAACGGTCTCTATTGGATCAAAATTGATATGGAAAAGCAATTCGAAATACATAAACCCTATTTCTCGTAATAGATTCTTTTTATGTGAACAAATATAAATAAGAATTTCATGAGGGATAATGACGTGTAATGAAAATGTCTTTTTGACGCGCTGCCACTGCCAACTCGCAGTTGTTTTCCGTTTGCAACCGGGCAACCATCGCGTGGTGTCGCCGAGTCACTCCGCCGTTTAACTATTTCCGAACACCGGTCATTCATTACTCCTCTTCTTACGTGTCACACACACACACACACACACACACACACACACACACACACACACACACACACACACACAATTTGTACTTTCACCTTTTTAATTTTACATTTTTTTAATCATTTCACCCCAAGCAAGGCAGGACCGCTATCAGTGCGCAGAGGTTTACAGTAAGAGAAAAAACTGGATGCAGAGGGTTTTGAAGAGACGATAATAGATGAATGGGATTAAAAAAATAGAAAATGTTAACTGACGTTGCATTTAAACATGATAAAAAAAAACCTACTTGGTGGGGATGTGCGTTGTGGTGCTCAGAAATAGAAATCGGGGAGCCGAGCTCGAATTTCAGTTGAATTCACTGCATTCACTTATGCGCTTATACTCTTGGTATTAGCGTCTCTTTTCTCCAGTTATGATTTAAATAACAGGACAGATTGGGTTCTATAGCCTTGGCTGGCAATCAGTCTACCGCAGAAAGTAATGGTAACCTACTGCGGGATAATTTTCTATCCAGTCAGTCAAATCTCTTTCGAGACATGATCGCCCAAGCGTGTATCATGTATAGCACTGACTGACTTGGTAGGCTAGATATTTGTCTATTTTCCAAGAGGGAAAACTATTGTCTATCACAGGTTTTACTGTTTGGTAACCTGTTCATAGTTTTGCGAGACAAAATACCATGATAGAAATACAAGAAAAAAATTAATCTCCTGTGGCATTAACTAGCACTTGTGACAAGCCCTGGAAAATACGGTGACAGTCGTTTTTGTTTAGTTTTTTTATGAGAAAATCTACGGAAATGGAGTCGATGAAAAGAGTAATAAAACCAAAGTTTTAGTAAAAAAATAATTCTTATACGACTTCTGAATACCAACATTCCGCCTCTTCACCAACAGTCGGCAAACGAAGGCATCTCGAATACTCAAGATGAATAATTAGCGTAAAACAATCGATTTGGCTTCATTATTCATTTCATTTTAAATATTTCTGAAAATCAACTGTTTATTTAAAATTAAAATGACACCAATAAACATCAAAATGTTAACTTGATTTTATTCAGTTTAGTAATTATTTATAAAATATTCATTACCTCCTCGTATTGTCTATAAAATTACTTTAATCTATTTGTGCATACATGATGGTCACCACTTCGATATCGAATATGGACATCACAAGATATGATTGCATGCTTCAATTGCACCTTGAACGAATATGCTATATACATATATTGTATACAATGGTTTCACCCTCGCTATTGAGTATGACAATAGCAAGATATCATAGTGAAACATAGAGAAAGACTTTCATGTCTAGGCATTTTTGATATCTTACAATATTAATCAATCCCTGTGTATGCAATTTTTGAATTAGAAAAATGTGTTGTACTGGGTCAATCCGGCTATCGAAGAATAAATAACATGTATTCTAAGAGAAAACCCAGTCAACATCCTTGTGGTCGTTACCTCAAGCTGCTGGTGCTACATGAGATATTTATTTCTCGTAGTTGTTTATTACTATTGTTCTTTATATATATATATATATATATATATATATATATATATAAAGAATATATATATATATATATATATATATGTTTTTACACACACAAACACACACATATATATATATGTATATATATATACAAAATAAGTAAGAACGAACGAAGAAAATAATTGCAGCGTTCAAAAAATTGATTTAAAACAGTGCTTAATATAATAATAGAGCAATGAATATTTATTATTAATTATTACTTGAAAACATGTACAAACTACAAACTACTACAAAATTGTACATCATCAGGTACTTAATAATAATGGTAATAATTATTACTATCATTATTAACTACCTGATGAGACATTGTTCTTCGAATAATAATAATAATAATAATAATAATAATAATAATAATAATAATAATAATGAATGAATGAATAAAGAATAAATAATAATAATGAATGAATGAAGAATGAAAAAATGTGTGTTACGAAAAGGAAAGAAATCTGCAGGAAAACAAAAAAGGAAAGAAAAAATAAATTAAACATATTCGTGTAAAAAATAATAGAGTGATTAGTAAAATAATTTCAGGGTGAGTTCAAACTATTTTTATTATTGGACGATAGTAAGCAATTAACCAAATATCTGTAGAAACAGACAAAACAGTACTGAGAAATATTGTGGTCTTAGGATGTTTGCTAAAAGATTAAAGCAAGAATTGTACCACAACTCTCGATATACTTATAAGAACTAATCTGCAAGATAACAGCACCTGGTATTCCAAAGCAGCCATCCCTCTAAGTACTAACAAGGTTCGACATAGCTTAACTTCTGTGATCGTACTGGAACCGGTGTTTCAGCATGATGTGTCCATATCCCCTAATTTCCGAATGAGTTGTTGCACATCGGGATTGAAGTTATGAATAAATTGTACAAAGTTCAAGCTTTGTTCTTGTTATTTTCAAATAGTACATTCGGCTGTCACAGTCATTGCCAAGAATGGCTGTTATCTGTATGGTAAGCAAGATCCATTTAAGTAATTTTTCAATCATTTCACCCCAAGCAAGGCTAGAATACACTAGTACGCAGAGGGTTAGAGCGAGTAAAAGTGACAGAAATGATTGCATATAGAGGGTATTGATGAAAGGATAAAAGATGAACGGCATTCAAGAAGATAAAAATTAACGTTGCATTTAAATTTTTGAAGATTGTACTTATCAGGGAAGCAAGTAGACGGAAGAGTTCCACAGAAGGGAAGCGCGTGAAAAAAAACTGTTAGAGTAGAAGTGATGGTTGCATTTAGCAATTTCAACCGTAAAATGGTGGACCTGGAAGACAATCTAATAGCACGCTTAAATTCATGTGGTCGGGGCACCAAGAAAAAATTGAACAGTTGCCATGAAAATATATGTAGAAAAGACAGAGAAAAGCCACGTCACGTCGATGAAAAAGTGACTGAAGTCGAGATGCCAAGTTAGAATCGACTGCTCAAGATGAATAGCAGGTGCAACAGACCAGATATGCTGACAGTATTCAATGAACGGATGAATGGTAGATTCATAAATGTGCAAGATGGGTTCTATGAGAAAAAATTTCTGGAAAGACACAGTGACCTAATTTTTCTTGCAGCAGATGTGCTGTTGATTAGATGTAGATTCCGTTGAAGTTGAAAAAGTGAAGCTAAAGAGGTGCAAGGTCGCACTCCAGGAGATTGATGGCTGGCAGAAAAACATTCACTCTGGTGGTTAGGGGAGAATAGTTTTGTTGGAGACATTAAAATGTACAAGTCATTTCCTGTCCCAGTTAACTACTGATTGAATTTCCTTTTTTCAAGAGTAGTATCAAGGTTTACTTTGTCAGTTCTTTTTTATTGAGACGAGTGTAAATGGTAGTTTCATCTACATAAATGCCTAGTTAGGAACTGATGACATCAGGAAGATCATTGATAAAGATAAAAACAACGTAGAGCCTAGGATATAGCTTCTTGAGAGACACCTGCGTTCGTATGAAAAGATCTAGAAGCTTGCCCATTCAAAACGAACTTCATTTTACGATTTGATAGGAAAGATCGAATTAAATCAAACAACTGTTCTGTAATATCGTAGCCCTGGAGCTTGCGTAGAAACCAGCATGTCAAACTCTGTCAAACGCCCTCGAGATATCGAGAAACACAACTCGAGTTTCGCCATTATCATCAAGAGTTTGGTATAAATATTCAGTGATGGCCGTTAAAACATCAGCGGTAGAGCTGGTAAAGCGGTAGCCATATTACTTGTCTGAGAGTAGGTAGTGAGTGGTGAGATGTTTAATCACTTCAGCATTGATTAGGGCTTCGAACACTTTGCCGAAAAGCGGCAAGAGACTAAGAGGGTTCTCTAGAGTTCTTAAAAACAGGAACTACTGAGAAGGACTTCCAACAAGCAGGAAAGGAGGAAGCAGAAAGACAATAGTTGTAGAGTTTGGAGAAAATTGGAACTAACTCGAGGGCACATTTCTGTAGGACGACGGTTATACACTCAGTAAAACCTTTATCTAGGTGGGAAATCGAGTGTGGGGTTCTCCAGGCGAGTCAAGTTTTGAGTTGGAAAAGAATTAGTGAGCAAAATATTCAACCGTGTCTGCTGTAAATGTGGGGACTTCAAATTAATTGAATAGAGGAGAAATTTAGGATTTGCTATTGTTCAGTACACTCTTGCAGAGCTTCCAATAAACACTTGAATCGAAATTGCGATATATCGTATATATTTTTTATAAATTAATTGTTCGTCCTGCATGCTCATCATTTACTTTCTTTAATCTGAAACTCTGCTTTTTATAGTTAAAAACTTATTTGATGATTGGGAGTTCAATCTCTGAACCTAGTAGTACGGACTTAGACTTAGCGGAAACATGGTTAACAATAATTTAGTAGTACTAAATATGAACAAGACGTGATATCCATAGATAATCCACAATATATAATAGATGACAATGTGGCTTCAGTTCGAAATTCCTTGAAAGTTACCCGGATTAACAAGTAACTGATGAGGTTCTGTTGGTATAACGGTAGAAACATTGTAATAACAACAACAAAGATGAGAAAAATAGTCTACGTCTAAATAAGGCATATAATGATAACTTCTAATCTTTGAAATTCAAACAGAAATTAGTTGTAAAACCTCACTAAACATAAGTAAAATACCGATTGCAACACCACCAAAGATAAAATGACTGTATAAAATATATGTACAAAATATAAGAGCGAAGTGAAGCAAAGCAAAGAAAAATAAAAGAAACTGAAATAAAATTAGATATTTAACAGGGACACATTTCTAAAGCAAAAAAGAAAATACAGTAAACACGGGGTATAAATTTTTAAGCAAGAACGAAAGTCAGACAAAATAAAACGATAAAAATTGGTGAACCAATCTTTTTATTACCCTAAAGGGCAGATAACTCTTTTTAAAGCAGCCATCCATAACTGTAGTTTATTTATTTATTTTAAATCGCAGTGATAAATATCTGAAAACACCTGTCTTTGTACTAATTAAAAGACTAAAGAGTTCTTCAATTAGCCAATAGCATAGTGTCGTGACTGCTAGTGAAAAATGTCCTTTCAGCAATTTAAAATGCTATTGCAGTTCCTTCATATTTGTATTGGTTTGTTTTTATTCATTTATTTGTAGCCAAATTATTTTTTTAATTATCAAAACATAAAATTTTGATTAACCCCTTGGCAACTAGATTTCATTTTGACTCGTTTTTCCTAAATGTAAAAAATGTTGCTCCTTAAGTCAGGAAGAAGTGACAAAATGTAATTCAAAAACCTTTCAGTCAAAAAGAATGTTAAAACAATGGATTAAATTTCAAAGAAAAAAAAAACGGCAATTTGCATTAAAGGTTGATTTTGAATTAAGAATTACAAGTGAAAATTAATTAAAAATTAGATAAATTAATCAAAATAAGTTAATTAGGAGCAAAGGATAAAAAGAAGAAAATGTCAAATAAGAACATCATTGAACGATCGAAATCAGAAAATTAGAAATTAAAACTAAAAAAACACCATCCGCACATCTAAATCTAGTCTGAAAAATATTACTAAGACCATGTACCAGAACTCCTACGTGGCTCTTGGTAGTCATCAAGGAAAACATGCCATTTCTAACAATATAAAGCAGTTGTTAGCAAAATGGAATGAGAATGTGTGCTTGTTATGAAATTAAAAAAAGTGTTTTTGACCTCCCAAATAGTACGATGTATAAAGTCAAATTTAACCGTTGAGGTTACCGGAGTTCATTAGAATATTAGTTTGTGACCGTTATAATCTCTATTGCAGACAAACAATTAAATTTTTTGAGTTAAATTGATACCTATGGGCAAATTCAGCAGAAAAGATAGATAGAATTGATGGTGCTGACCTCAAAGGTCAATTGTGGGATAAACGATTTCTTCTCAGTCAAACGAAAGAACTTTAAAAAGGGTAACTAAAAATCAATCTTGATTTTTTTTCTACTTGTAAAACGTTGTGCAATCCTGTAATAGGTTTTCAGGTTCAAATTATAAAATTTCCAGGTTTAAACCTTTTCAGTTGTTTCAAATGAAAAAAATAATAAATGAGAGGTTTCTAGATTATAATTATAAAACTTTCAGTATTTGTCTGCAATGAGATATTGTAATTATTAACATTATTTACATTGTTCAGACTGTTGTCCTCATCATTGTTGCTATATTCATGACGCTTCGGCCATTGTACGCTCTGGACATCTTCAGGGGATTGGAATTTGAACTAAACCCTAGATTAGTAGATTTTACTAGTTCCACGTTCTATGCCTCTTCTGGATGTCTCAGTATCAGTTATCTCTCTTTAACTCAATTCTACAAGTTTTTGGTCAACTTTGCTGTAGTCAGGTATTAAACTCACAACTGTTTAGGTATAGTCACTGGATTTAACCAACGCTTTTATCCACTGAACCATGTGTCCTTGAGGACAATTTACCCTAGTGGATGAAATAATGGTTTCGAAATTCCAGTCACCTGAAGAAGTTCGGAGCTAACAAGGGCCGAAACGTTGTGAATATGACAACGAAAATAAGAACAGTCCGAAAAATGCAAATAGTATAAATAAAATTTTCAAGTTTATTTTTTTTTATTTCAATTGTTTTAAATTTAAAAAGATTAAATGACCGGAAGCTGAAAAGCCTCGACCCTACGAAATTGTTCAGTGGAACTCGTCTAACTTTCAGTTAGCTATCTTGCGATCAAGGCAACTATCCTCAGTAGAATAAGCAAAAAGAAGGGTGTGTTCAATCCTAGGATCCTCAGTGATTGAATTACATTTTGTCTGAATTTCTGGGATAATGAGGAATCTATCTAAACTTATTTATAAATGGAACTTTGTCTGTGTGTGTGTGTGTGTGTTTGTCGGTGTCTGTGTGTGTTTGTCGGTGTCTGTGTGTGTGTGTGTGTGTGTGTGTGTGTGTGTTTGTCGGTGTCTGTGTGTGTTTGTCGGTGTCTGTGTGTGTGTGTGTGTGTGTGTGTGTGTGTGTGTGTGTGTGTGTGTGTGTGTGTCCGTTACCTATAAACTGATTTTCTTGAAAATTTAGACAGTTGTACTATAAGCGTCTGCGAGTGTTCTTAGCTAGGTTTTATGTCGAGGTACCCCCGATAAATATCGAAAATCGATAATAGAAAAAATCGTGTTATAGAAGGAGTGGTCCGATGTTAATCAAATTTCATACACTCATAGACAAAGACATAAGAAACGATATTCAGAAGTTTCAAGGTCGCAGTTCTTACAATAGTGCAGAAAATTCGATATCGTTACCAGGAAATCATCTATTCATTTTTCTGTCAGTCTACGGTTTTGCTTTAACTGGAAACAACTATTGCTTTTTAGTCTTTCGTGCCAACGTCCAAAGAGTCTGAGCTCCAGGACCATGGATTAGTTTTAAAGCTTCCATTACACCCCAGCAACGCCGGGCTATACTGCTAGTTACTATTATTTACATGTGAAATTCTCTGAAAGTTACTCAGATGGACTAGTCCCTAATGAAAACCGGAAGCCATGGCGGCCGAAAAGTTATAACAATAACAACAAATATGAAGATGCATGAAAATAATGTAAATAATGATTGAGTTACGACAAATATTCAGGTTAAGTCATTTTTTTGTTTGGTACACCATGTCTTTTTAGGAATTTGGAAATCATGGCTCTTCACAACTTTCTATCTTTTTTCTCTATTTCTTTTCCCTTTTGTCATTCATCTGCTGTCCATTTACTCAAACCTCGTCGATTAGATTCGTCGCAGTTTTCCTCTATTTCTTTTGTTGTTCATGTGTCATGTGAGCATAAAATTATTCATGTCTTCTTTCTTTATTATGCGCCATAGAAATTTGCTAGCAGTAGTTTCAATGTAATTCCTATTTTCTTTAAAACTTCCTTGTTGCTCACATACTCGTTCCATGATATGTTCAGCATCCGTCTGTAGAACCATCTGTCTATTGTTTTAACACTTTTCATCTGTGGGAAGTGGTTGTCCAATATTCATAGTCATATAGATTAGATATTAGGTAGGAGTTCAGCACACTTTACTCTGTTTTTTAATATTATATTGCCACACATGAAATGACGCATTTTTTCGTTGGTTCTTGATCCGGTTATCTAACGAAGTAATCTACTTAATAGATATCAAAACTCCTTGTCTTGTTCTTAACTCTTTTGTTTTTCCAGGTAATTTTTTCTTTCAGTATATTTTTATGCATAAGCTGAATGAAAATGATTACAATAAAATAATGTCGGTTGATCTTACAAACTTGGAAAAGGGGCGATTTTCGCATCGAATCATTACAGGCGATAATAAAACTGCACCCTAAAACTGATTGGTTACTGTATGGTGGTCTTTCAAAGAGGTTATTCATTATTCATGCTTGCCTCAAGGGAAAACAATAACAGCAGCCTCGTATTGTGGAGAAATTGAGTGTATGCAAGAAAAATAACAAAAGAGCATCTTAGACATGAAATAGGCCAATTTTGCTGCCGAACAACGCACGACTGCACGCTTCTCAGTCAACTGTTCAAAAGCTGCATAGCCTGAATTATGAAATTTTGCTTTATCCGCTACTAGCAGTATAGCCCGGCGTTGCTCGGGTGTAATGGAAGCTTTAAAACTAATCCATAGTCCTGGAGCTCAGATTCTTTGGACGTTGGCACGAAAGACTAAAAAGCAATAGTTGTTTCCAGTAAAACCGAAGACTGAAAGAAAAATGAATGGATGTAAGTCAAATTTTGATTTCCTGGTATCGATATCAAATACGTTTTTTCGTCATGAACTGAATTTTGAAGGCTAAATAAGTCCTCTGAGTAAATGGTATCATGGCTGAGACTAAGAACTACAATTATACCTACTTAGAGCCAAACCCGAAGCGAAATAAGAAATAAAAGGGCTGAAAAAATACAGACATACAGGCAGATAAACAGACACACACACAAATATCTTGCCTTATATATATATATATATATATATATATATATATATATATATATATATATATTATCGATTTTCTGCACTATTGTAAGAACTGCAACCTTGAAACTTTTGAATATCGTTTCCTATGTCTTTGTCTATGAGTGTATCAAATTTGATTAAAATCGGACCACTCCTTCTATAACCCGATTTTTTCGATTATCGATTTTCGATATTTATCGACGGTACCTCGACACAAAACCTAGCTAAGAACACTCGCAGACGCTTATAGTACAACTGTGTAAATTTTCAAGAAAATCGGTTCAGCAGTTTTGGAGTCTATAAGTAAAGGATGCACACACACAGACACACACACAGACACATATACACACACAGACAAAGTTCCATTTATAAATATGTTTAGATATTTACCTGATATCTCTCCTGTTGATTATCACTTATTTAAGTATTTCGAACTTTTCATACGTAATAAAACATTCCAAATAATGAAAATGAAGCATGTGAACTTTTTATCACATCAGTGGATGCTGGACAATTTCCTCAAAGATAGAAGAGACTTAAAGTAATAGAATAAAGTAATAGAATAAAGTAATAGAATAAAGTAATAGAATAAAGTAATAGAAATGTAGTTCTACAGAAAGATAATTATAATGCCAGAGAACGAACTTGGGAGCAACGACAAAATTTTAGTGAAAATAGAAATTAAAAAAATACTAATACTTAACATCATAAAGAAGCAGTTGAAATTTCTGGGGTGCATACTAAAGAAAGAGAGCTTGGAAAATTTTATGTTCATAGACAGATGGAAGGCAAGAAGGACAGAGGAAAACACAATTTACATTACGAGTAAATGGATAGCAGAACAAGGTTTTGGAGAGATAACAAAAAGAAAACTATTAAGAGCTACAAAGAACAGGAAATTGTGGAGAGCCATGATTGGCAACGTTCTGAAAGAACACAGCACAAAACTGAAGAAAAATATGTTTATAGTTTGTAACTTGAGCTTCTGTTTTGGTGACAATCATGCATTCTGTTTTCTTATTTAATGGTTGATCTCTTAATATAAAAATGCTTTTCTACGCTTGTTTTTTAGATGTAATTTCAGTTATTTTTATAGAGCAAGTTCAATAGACACTCTGCATCTGATACAAGATAAACTGTCGGTAATAAATGATAAATGCATAAAGGATGTAGAAAAGAATGTTGGAAGTTCAATACATTACTGAAACAGGATTATTGTAATGGTGATAAGGAAAGATATTTGTCGAACTGAGTAGTAGAAAAGGAACAAAGAAAATATATCAACAGAAGACTGGTTGATGGAAATATACAGATTAAAAGAGGAGGAGAGGAAGAAGAAGAAAGTGATCGATAATGACAAGGAAGAAAGGAAAAGATGAAAGAATATTAGGATGATGACGATTTTGAAAAGGAGAGAAATTAGAAATACGATGAGGATAGGAAGGAGTGGAACTGCTAAAAATATGAAAATGATGACCATGAGGACGAATAAGGCGACGACGGCGACGAAGAAGAAGAAAACAAAAGGAAGTGGATAAAGAAAAGAGAAAATGTGGATAAGAACTAGAATAACGAAAATAAACGAATAAAAATGAATAGAAGAAGAAGGTTGGTAGTAAAACAACAACATAACGAAAACTAGACTAATGGACTAGAAGGCGGACAAAAAAAAGAGGAAAAAGAAAAAGAAAGAAATTTTCAAAAATTGCGTGAAAGCAGCAAAATTATGCGAATAAAACAAATCAAATGACCAGTAGTTAAAAGGAAAGAGAAATTATCATGCAGACAAAATGAATGTAAGCCTTTTCTCATTAGATGAAAATGATAAGAGCTTACTGACGTTCAAACAAAACATTTTCATTGCATATATTTATTCGCACAGTGCTATATATATATATATATATATATATATATATATATATATGGGGGGGGTACTTGTGTACGTGTACATGACGGGTTTCTGAAAGGTTCTTGGCTTAACCAAGAATTTATGTTCCTTTAAAATCCCATTTTGAGTTATTTGATCACCTTTTGGAAAGCGACGATGAAGAAATTCATCATTCGTTATATCAGTCAGTTAAGTGCCATACGTGATATACGCTTGGGCGATCATGTCTAGAAAGAGACATGACTGACTGGGCAGAAGATTATCCCGCAGTAGGTTGCCATTGCTTTCTGCGGTAGACTGGTTGCCAGCCAAGGATATAGAACCCAATCTGTCCTGTTATTTAACCCATAACTGGAGGAAAGAGACGGATTAATACCTTTCCTAAGGGTATTTGCGCGTAAGTGAATGCAATGAATTCAACTGGAATTCGAACTCAGCTCCCCGATTTCTCGTTTCGGGCCGATATCCACTGCACCACAACGCGCATTCTTTATATAAGTACCGAAAAATAAAAAAAAATTTCGGATCAAGAGTCAAAAGTACCAGATTTCGAATCAAGAGGCAAAATATGAAACCGATCACGATGCTTTATTTTTAAAGAACATTCAGAGAGACATCCGAATGAAATGTGAAACAGAATACATTAAGACCAATTTTACAAACTGTTTTCTTTTTCTTCATCGAAGAATGCCATATTAGCTTTTATGAACCGGGTCGCTAGAAAATAA
Source organism: Ascarosepion bandense (assembly GCA_037127315.1). Classification (NCBI taxonomy): domain Eukaryota; kingdom Metazoa; phylum Mollusca; class Cephalopoda; order Sepiida; family Sepiidae; genus Ascarosepion; species Ascarosepion bandense. The sequence goes on from JBBBDQ010002094.1 coordinate 304,943, forward strand.
TACTGGACAGCATAAATTATCCCTTAATTCTATCTGATTTTCTTATCTATAGAGGATGTAGCCTTTGCTTACAAGTTAGATTACTTTCTAATTTTACAAACAACAGTCATTTTCCTTCCCATGTACTTAATTCATAGGATATTAAGCCAACAAACAGCTAAGAGGATTTTACAGAGAAATACTGCATTTAACATAGAATACACCAGTAAACAACTTGTGTTCCCTGTTTAGGATGTGGTTTCCGGCTTTCTCTTTTCCAATCTTTTCACTCTTTTCTTTCTTATTTTTTTTCAATTGGAGTAGATAGACTAAACTATTGCCCGGTTCACACTCCACCCACGTCTATTGAACAGGGTAAGAGGCTCATCCCTTGTTCTCTGTTTAGGATGTGGTTTCCGGCTTTCTCTTTTCCAATCTTTTCCAATCTTTTCACTCTTACGTAGCCTTGCTCGGGGTGATATGTTAAAAAAAAAAACACGAGCAAAATCAGCGTTCATGCTGAATTCAACTGATATTAATATTTTTGACCAACGAATAGAAAAGGTAAATGAGAACAGCGTCACCATGTTCGTTTTTCTTTTTATTATACACAAGTAAGTTCATCATAGGAAATCAAATACAAAAAACGCATTCTTCGAATAAAAAGTCATACAGGTACCCTCATGTAGCACCATGAAATCTGATATGATTTATAATATATGAAATACCCTGCCTGTTTATAGTGCAAATATTTCCCTTAATTGTATTTTATAAATTTTATTTCCCTTATTGCGCTTATAAGAATTAGGAAAGTAATCATCATCATCATTAGTTTCATTAGTAAGTGTGGTTGTAGAATCACTGAGCAGATGCCTCTACATGTCGGAGTTGCGTGGCAATGTCTGAGTCTCTGTGAAGGATCTTTCGGTCTATTGATAATCGTTATCAACCCATTGCTTTCTTTGCCTCTTATTGTGCCTGAGTGTGTGTGTAAAGTTTCCCATATGACTAAAAATATAACTGTAAAAGAACAATATAAATAAAGACAAAAACTATCTTAGTCAACACTTTTTGTACTCTGATGGATTTTATCAAGGAAAATGTAAAGTTTTTATTTTGCAACAAGTATTTATATATACTTTCGTTTATAATATAAATCTTTTCACCTTCAGGATTCTCCATGGATGAAATCGAACACATATATTATATCGGAAACACCATGAACGTATTTAAAAAGTGATTTTACAATCACCTCTCATCCTTCAATAACAAAGAATGACAAAACATGACGTCTCTCTCTAAATACTTTTGGAAATTAAAAGGCGAAAATAAAACACCTAAAGTTAAATGGAAAATTCTCAAACAAGCAAGAACAGCTAAATCAATAAAGGAGCCATGTTTCCTTTGTTTTCAAGAAAAAATTGAAATCATTAAATATATGAATAGCAACAAGCTTTTAAACCAGAGGAATGAAACCACAGTAAACTGCAAGCACATTAAAGAACTAACCTTACAATCATGATAAAAATACTAAAAAAGCCAGAGCTAGAACCCTTAGAAATGATACAACTTCATAGTACTAACAACACTCTTAAATACTAAAATTAAATTTTATCTCTTACACTAAATCTTACCTATTACACATCACAAACTGTGATCTAATTTAAAATTTAAAATTTAATAAGAAAAATCGATTTCCTAAATCCAAAATTAAGGTTAAATATACAAAATTAGATTAATAATAAAAACTGTGCTTTAATACAAAAATATTCTATAGTTGTACAAATAAGCGGTAAGTTCAGTCCCATCCCCCACCTCTTACACCTCCCTACGCTGCTTCGCTAAGATATCCAAAGTATAAAGACTAGTCGCAAGATCATAAAACTTACAATCCTGTCTGCTAATGTTAAATCTGTCTACAAAACTCCAAGACACTCATTAATCAATTATATTCACTACCCACACCACTTTCTTCAAAATTCAAACGGACAATTCACAAGACTTATTCTCTTAGCACTAACCCACACCAACATCCCACACACAACTCACCAAATATAAGAAAAGAGGCTTTTCATTCCTGTCCACACCACCTGATGAGATATTGTAGTTTCAATATCGAAGCAAATGTACGATTTGTAGTGGATATATAAAAAAATCTGTACATGTTCTAAAGTATAATTTAGAATTAATATATATATAGGTTTCATTAAAAATGACAAACAAGGTATTATCATTAAGCTTTTTATAGAATTTTTTATGTGTTCCTATAATTTTTTTTCAGAACTCAAATTGTATTATAAGAATTGTCTAAAGATTTTTTACTTTCGAGCTCTTTCTACCATACTTTTAGTCGTTATCAAGAATTAATTAGTAATCAACAGCAACTACAAACACGTGGACAAAAACAGTGCCATTAATATATATTACAAAAATCAAATGCACAATAACTACAGACAGGACAAATCTTCACTTCGCAATATCATCCGAAATTATGCAACACCGACCAATTTAAACATAAAAATTAAATTATCTATTATAAGAAATTAAAAACTGTCAGCCTCATTATCAATAATAATAATAATAATAATTTACCTTTAAAATCTAAACTGCATAGAACCAGTGTTGTTTACGAATTTATATGTTCTTTTAAGAACTGTGTGCCTCAACTATCCAAATACATAAACAATTGCATTGGCTACACTACTACGGAATAGTCGAGAAGATTGACATTACACCTTTCCTACAACAGTTCTATCCGATCTCATTTAAACACGCATCAAGATTTTCCAGGACATACCCGTGATATATTTGTTGATAATACGTACATAATAGCATCATCCACATGCAAAAGAAGATTAAAGATAATGGAGGCATTACTAATAAAAAAGAGAAATGCTACACTTAATAATATCAATTAGGAATATGGTAACAATGTGTTTACCGTCTTCAGGACTTAACATACACAAGGCATACACATATGCATAAACTTTACACATGCTTATTTTCAAGTAAAACAAACTTATTCTTGATAATACCTAAAAGTATAGTCAAAAGCGTTCGAAAGTACAAAACCTTTGGACAATTCTTATATAATTTTAGTTCTGAAAAGAAAAAAAGTTATACGAACACATGAAAATTTATATAAAAAACTTAGTAATACCTAGTCTGTCATTTTTCATGAAACCTGTATATAAACTTAATAATACCTAGTCTCATTTTTCATGAAACCTGTAAAAAACTTAATAATACCTAGTCTGTTATTTTTTATGAAACTTGTATAAAAGATTGTTGCCCAACTACACAATATATAAACTTTGAAAAACAGTAGATACTCTGGCATGTACGCATCGCTCATTCAGTAATGAACTGGAGCACTCTGGCTATTGGGCGTGTATAATGATAATATACACGCTAAAAAAGTCTGCCTTCGTCTACCGAGCGCCCATAGCCCAGAGGTAGAGTCGCCGACTGACGCCAATTCGGGTGTGTTTCAATCCTTGGTTAAAAGCGATCGGAGTCTAACCGTACTGATGAGCTGTGATACAGCGAAACAGATCTGTCTGGGGATGACTATATGTATATATATATAATTTGTAAACTAGTTATTACTCGACTTAGGTTCTAACCATGCTATGTCTTCAGGCGATTTGAATAACTGATTTTAACGTTATTTTAAGGACGTTAACGTATGGGATTTTTTTTTTTTTTTTTTAACGCTCAGTTATTTTTGAAAATTCCGCGTTCAAAAATCCCCTTTAAGTGAGCGTTCAAAAACAAATCTCCGTACGTAAGCGTTCTTAAAATAACGGTAAAAGCAGTTATTGCAAATCACCTGAAGACACCGCATGGTAGAAACCTAGGTCATGTAATAACTCGTTTAGAAATGAAAAATATTCAAAAGTTCTGCAATATAACTTAACAATTTTTAATATTTTATATATATATATATATATATATATATATATATATATATATATATATATGGTCGTGTGTTCCTGGTTTTCATCATGTTTCCCTCTGTCTTTTCTACAAGTATTTTCATGGCGCCTACTCTGACGAGTTTTTTCCTAGTTTCTGTTCACATGTATTTACGCGTGTTTCTAGATTAACATCAAGGTCCCACAAATGTAACCGCTTTTTCTACTCTAACACGCTTCTCATTTGTGGATCTATCTTTAATTTGTTTGCTTCCCTGATAGCTTCTTTTTCCCAGTTATATATATATATATATATATATATATATATATATATATATATATCAGCATGCAGTGTGGGTATAGAAGAATCCAAAGATTCGTGTAAATCCTTTGTTAAAGAAAGACGGAAGCTGACGATGGTTCGCCCGAAATAGGCTTATTCTTCCGATTCACCATGAAATAACGTATCTGTCTTAATTTTCTTATATATATATATATATATATATATATATATATATATATATATATATATTAGAAGCAAATATTATTTAAATAAAATAAACAAATTATGCCTATTATATTTTTTGCAATTGTAACGATACGTGTCATCGTAAAAATTTCAATTTGAAAATAACCACGTTCACGATATCCAAAAATATTTAAAAATTGAAAAAAACTAATGCATCATATTTACAAATGTGACACAGAGTTACCAGAAGACTTAATTCTTGACAACGATTGATGTCAGACAAAATCTTGGAGTACTTAATTATAAAACTAAAAACAGATGTTCCAAATTTAAAAAAGTAAAATACTAGGAAAGTGAATCGATTAAATTTTTGATTGATTCAAACGTCCTAATCTACATAAATCGAATTAATCGATTTCCTTCCAGTTTCACGTTTGACTAAATGGAATCGTAGAAAATAAACAAAACAAAAGTACAATTTTTAGACACGGAGGGGGGATGTTGTGTAGTATTTTTTCCTTCCACACAGAAAGAATGTTTTGTGAACCAGAAAAATAATGATGTTCAATTAGAATATAAAATGTTGTTCTTAAATGACAAAAAAATAAACTTTATTAACCTTCTTAGCAAGCTATAAACGAAAGAATCACGAGTTTCGTTCAGGTAAAAGAGTTTCATTAGATGATTGATCGATTAATTAAGCAAATCGCTGATAATACCTGAATACTATATAGTCTATTTTCTGAAAATTGAAAAAAAGACATGTAAATTCTTCACCATTGTTTGGCATTGAATGATTACATCTCTCGATACTTACTAAACTGGGTTTAGTGAGCAATGCATTGATTGTGGTTCCATCGAATTATTTTGATTGTAAGGTAGACTTTTTTAGCCTAGGCATTTGCATGTCCTGCTAAAAATTCATTGGAATTATGTTAACGTCACTGCTTCTATAGGCCTGCAACTGAAAATATTTCTCACTTATTTTTACTCTTTATTAGGATTTTCGTCGATTATTTACTGCGAATATTTTCACCTTTTCTGTTACAAATCGCGTGTCTTCAGTTTCTTCAACTTTCATTTCGTATTTACATACCTTCTGAAAGTGATCTTTTTGCAGATTAGCTATGTTTTATCGAAAGTTGGGTATTTTTTTCTACAAGCTGTTCGCCAGAGTACTTGCATTGAACTTTTTATTTCTTTGTGCTATACCCGCTCTCTCTTCTCTCTCTCTCTCTCTCTCTCTCTCTATATATATATATATATATATATATATATATATATATATATGGTCATCCACAGATAGATCTGTTTCGCTGTATCGCAGCTCATCAGTACAGTTAGACTCCGATTACTTTTAACCTAGGATTGAAACCCGACCGAATTGTCGTCAGTCGGCGATTCTACCTCTGGGCTATGGGCGCTCGGTAGAATAAGGCAGACTTTTTAGCGCGTATATTATCATTATACCCGATATCTTCTCTAAATTTTGGTTGAATTGCTTAATTAATTCTAGCTGCTGCTCAAATTCTATAGTGGTTTTTAAGTTCAAATTAACACCTTTCCAATATCTTATGTTTAAACAAAGAGTAATGCACGCCTTCTCTCATGTGTAACTAGATCAGCTCATCTTCTGCGGTCATTTCACCACTGCCAAGTTTTTCGAATACGCAGTGATTGGCTTTTTCTTTAATCAGTGTAAAAATTGTATGATAGACTCATTCGGTTGTTGTCTCAAGAAACTTTATTCTTTCGATGAAGACTAATCTTCTCTTTTGTCTAATATTCTTTTGTATTATTTCGATAATTTCTTCGACGGCTAGATCGGGTATGCCATCAACGAAAATTTCTTTACTGCTTCACATCCTGATGTTGCGAGGAACATATCCGTAATCTCGTTTCGTTCTTCTTCGTTCCGTCTGACTATCAGTTTCTTTACCATGGCCAGCACTTCAAAGTTTCTAATCCATGCCTCTACATGCTCCGGATCGTCGAGCGTGGTCAGACACCCTATCAGCGACGTCATTGGTGTGATGTATAAATCTCGTAGGAAGCTACGTGATTTCTTTTCCCCCTGATGCCTGAGGTTCGCTCTATTTATGCGTGTATCTCATTTGTATACCACGCTACAGAAAATAAATCTGAGAGACTGATATCTTCCTTATTTCTTGATGATCCGACACTAAAAAATTGTGATCGAAGCCGAAGAATTTTCTGGTCTGGTGAAGTATGAGGTAAATCTTCATCGCTTAATTTGTCTTTTCATGGGCTTTTCCAAAGATATTTCTTTGTTATTGACCAGATTTCAATTTCTTGTCAAATCTTCGTAATTCTCACAAAAGGTATTTTTAATAATGGTAAGTTATACGTTCTCTAGGCTTTGATAAGCATTTGAGCAATGCTTTTTCCATTTCTAGCAGATGCACAGAAAAACCTTTTGCTGAAATCTTGGTCGCTGTAATGGGATCGTTTTAACATGGGACAGTTATCTCTAGCTTTTGCGTATGTTGCTAACCTGTAATGCCGATTTTTCATCTCCCTTACAAAATGCAGACTTTCATGACTCGTCGACATACTGTTCCAAATAATTCAATGTAATGCTCTCTTCTCTAGAAAGAGTTCTTGACGAACCGAAATTACTTGATTAGATTTAATTTCAATTTGGTTAAGATACCTGTGTATCCTTGAACATGAAGCTTTGTGACATTTGTTAAATCTCTACCTTTTTGACGAGGGTTTGTTTTATAAAAACTTGCAAATTATCCTTTTCTCTCTTGTTGCTTTTTCAAAGCGACTTCCCACACTAAATCACTGTCACCATTCTTAGATTTCATAAACAATAGCGAGCACAAATATATTTTGTATTGTTTTACTAACTTTATGAAATTGATAGCGTTATGTACGATACTCAGTTAAAATTTTCCACGACTTTAAACTTTACTGTAAACTAAAAACAATGCATCTTCTGAAATCTAAGTGTAGTTTTTTTTATTCTTTCAGCTTAGTTGTTCAACATCAAATTTGCATCGGAGACTTGATACAACAATTGCTTCACAAGAAACTAATCTTTATTTGCAGGAATTACGTTTGGTTAGGTTAGGTAAATTTAGGTTAGGTTAAGTTGATTTGGTTTTGAGACTTGCCAACCCTTTTTTTTAGGATATCTAATGTTGATTTGATGGTCATCAGCAAAAGATACAATCCAAAATGCCAAATACAGGTAGGGGATAACAGAATCAAACAAGTCCAAGAATTTAAGTACCTAGGAAGTGTTCTAACAGGAGATGGAAAGTGCGACACGGAGATCCGAAGGCGAATTGGCATGGCAAAGGACGCGTTCCAGAAGATGATCAAAATACTAACACACAGGAAAATCTCAATAGAAACGAAGAAAAGAGTGCTAGACTGCTACGTGATGTCAGTTCTTCAATACGGCTGTGAATGCTGGACAATATCATCGAAAATGAGGACAAAACTGGAAGCGGCCGAAATGTGGTTCTACAGAAGGATGCTACGGATATCGTGGACTGAGCATACAAGCAACGACGAAGTGTTAGAAAGAATGGCAACAAAAAGGAAATTGATGCTGAGCATCAGGAAGAGACAACTGAAGTTCCTGGGACATGCAATGAGGAAGGAGAGCCTGGAGAACCTGATACTGACTGGACAGATAGAAGGAAGGAGAGACAGAGGAAGGCAGCGGATAACATATTTGCAGGGTCTGATCAGGTGGATGACGGAACGGGGGTTGCCAGGAGCAACAGGAACAAACATACTAAGAGCCACAAGGAATAGGGAGACGTGGAGATCCATGATCGCCTACGTCCTGAAGGGACAGGGCACATAGAAGAAGAAGAAGAAGAAGAAGAAGAAGAAGAAGAAGAAGAAGAATGTTGATTTTTGTATGGGGTAGCCAGTGATGGTCGAAAGTACTTTTTATATTAAATATCACCCAATACAAAGCACGGGAGTTACTGCTGATATGCACAAGATCAAAGGGAAGGGCCATGAACAGACGAGAAGGTGGTAGGAAATGAAGATTATGAAGATAAGGAGGATATATAACGATTACAAACACCAGAGAAATATCCTCACTGGAATTGTTCTACAATGTATCAGTTCTTGAGAAAGGCCTTCTGAGTGAAACTTTTTGCTTACAGTTGGAATACGAAAAAAATGAGATTGATTTAACTTTTTGGAAGTAGTTTAAAGTCTTAACTTGTAAAAATAAAGTAGGTAGTTCATCTGAATATTTGACTTGGAAATAGTGATAGAGTAGCAATAAGCTTTCAACGCTAGGGAATGTTGTCCTTGTCAAAAATTACCGCACAAGCTGCGCTGAATGGGCTGACGTCTTGTCGTTGAGGTTGGACGCATGTAATTAGGTACTTTTTTGATTAACAGCATCCCGCAAATACTTCAACGTATCACGGTAATACGTCTTTTCTAATGTCTGTTTACTGTCTGGCCAGGTGGAACGTAGCCATGATAAACAAATTCATGTTGCTTCGACTAATTCTTGTTTTTATTCGGTCTCGGAGAGGTTTGGGGCTTTTACTGCGAAGACTGTGCCTTGGATTAGCTGTCATAACCATAGACCCACGATTTGTCATCTGGTATGACCGTTTTTAAAATGTATTCTTTGCTTTAGTGAAACGACCACACTCTACATACTTTCCTTTCAAGCACTGCTATAAACAATGGAAGTAAGCGAGGATGTTATACCTTAAGTACGCACGCATGACAGATATCAAAGTCAAGCGGTTTTACTCTACGTAGTTTAATTTTGTTACCACAGCAACAGACACGATAGTTTTTTTATTCAGACCTCGTATGCGAATAAGAACAGCATATGCTTTTAGATTGAATAAAGGGTTGTGTGCATTATTAAAACATCCGAATGTGACAAACTTCTGTGGAAAGCGGGAAAATGATATCGGTCAAAATGTTACTATAAAGACAAAAACGATGAGGGAACTTTCTTGTGGTGTTTATTGAAGTGTGATTTACAACTGCCTATGAACAGTCTGAGAATGTCAAACTAAGGGAAAATGATTTGATGTAGTGCACGTGTTACAATAGAAATCAATCGCTTCGCAACTCTTAACCGTTGAGTTGTGGTCATGGACCGACACAGTTTGATAATACTGTTGCGACTGGCCACACCCCAAATGAAGATCAAACTCACTAAAATAGTTAATGGGAGATTAAATGTCTACTCATTACACTACATTTATATGCCTTCTTTCGGCATTTCTATCTCATTACTTTTCTTCTCTCAACATTTTTTTCTTTTTTGTCCTCCTCTTCTTCTTTTTCTTTTTCTTCTTCTTTATCTTCCTTTCTCTTCTTCTCCCCACCATTTTTATCCCTTCATTTTCTTTCTTTTTTTTTCTTTTTTAATTTCCCATCCATCTAATCAGTTTCTTTTGACCTTTTTGTAAATGTCTTGTACGTTCAGGACATAGTTGATCATACCTCACCACAGCCTTTTAATTTATGTTATGTAATACCAGTCCTTCTATATACCAGGGAAAGCTGAAAAATTTCCTCAGAAATAAAGAGGATACTTAAGCAAACAGAATTTGTCTTTCTACAGAAAGATGCTCTTAATACTATGGACTGAATATGCGAGCGATGGCAACGTTTTAAAGAAAATGGAAACAAAATGGACACTTATACTTGACATCAGAAAGAGAGTTGGAATTTATAGAGCATGTGATGAGGAAAGAGGGCTTAGAAAATTTAATACTCACAAGACATACTGAGGGGAAGAAGAATACAGCGCATAAACGACCTAAAATGCATGTGTAAATTGTTGGCAGAACAAAGTTTAGGAGAAAGCGCAAAAAGAAAAAAATTATTAAAAGCTACAAAGAACATGAAATTTCGAAAAGTCACAATCGCGAAAGTCTTGAAGGCACACGGTACCCAGAAGAAAAAAAATTGCCATGACTTCTTCAGAAAGACAGTGGAGTGGTTTTTCGTTATCTTCTCAGCAGTTTCGAATTCAAAGTTGTAATTCTTTTAGACTGTCTATAATCCAAGACATGGGAGCACTAATTTTCTATTTAACCCATAGCTGGGGAAGCAGAAGAGAATAAATCCGTTCCGTGCATAAGAATTTGAACTTGAAGTTGAATCGTTGATTTCATCTTCTGTAGCGATAACCGTTATGTTACCCACACGTCTATGTCTCTGAATTAACCAAATAGAAATTTGCTATTAAATCTCACTAATATCAACACTCGTTTCGTTAATGGAGAAACTGTCCCTATCTAATTTGATAAGAAACCATAATAGATACAATCCAGGCTATCAAATTACTGATAAAATTACTTTTAATGGCGGGGTGCGGGGGTCTCTAAGTCTTGTCTAACTTTCCATGATTAGGTTTCAGCATTGATAACAAGTAATGATTAATCATGGATATCACTTCCATCTGTCATGGTTTATTCTCTGATAAGAACAAGGCTTCGAATTTCTAGCTATCCAAAGCTTATACTGACTATAATTTTATTATAATGCGCCGACGTTTAACCTTTAAAATGTGTTTATTCATTCAATAGACATAGAGAAATGAATACTAACTGACGCTGGCAACGGTGCGTAGACGTCACTTTTCCAACCCCAAATCAAGATACACAAATATTTTCTAAATTTAGGTTAGTCTGACATGAGGCCACAAATGCCGGTGTGACGGGAATCAAACTCGCTACAAACGCGTTTAACATATTAGATTGCAAATTCTAACCCTCAGTTAGATGCCCTTGCAATCCAACTAATCAGAGGACATGTTTCTTCTAATCTTGATTGTCTCTTAGTAATGCCTTTCTTTTGACGATCAAACCCACAATTATGATCTGCGAAATTGATTTATCGTTGCTATATAGGCAAGCGTTTAACTAAGTAATCAAATTTTTCGTGATCATGCTGCCTATATTCTGGTAGTTTTCAAAAATGTATTGAAGCGTTTCCACTCTGGATGTGCGTTGTGGTGCATTGGATATCGGCTCGGAACGAGAAATCGGGGAGCCGAGTTCGAATTCCAGCCGAATTCATTGCATTCACTTACGCGCAAATATCCTTGGGAAAGGTATTAATCCGTCTATTCCTTCCAGTTATGGGTTAAATAATAGGACAGATTGGGTTCTATAGCCTTGGTCGGCAACCAGTCTACCGCAGAAAGCAATGGCAACCTACTGCGGGATAATCTTCTGCCCAGTCAGTCATGTCTCTTTCGAGACATGATCGCCCAAGCGTGTATCACGTATGGCACTTAACTGACTGATTTCCACTCTATTTAATATCTTAAATCAAATGGAGTACATCATAATACAGGATCTAACGCTGCATATCATCATTATTACTATTATTTTTTTTATTTTTTACCAAAATTTCTTATTGAGGCTAATTTTATTAAACAATGATCTGCCTCTTTAGAATATAAATATATAGCAACGGTTTAGTCACGACTGATTCACCGTCAGATCGGCAGAATCGCTTTAAACGGTGAAGAATGTTGTATAAGGCTTACCAGAATTACCACCCAAAATTACTGCATTTGTGGCTTGTGGTTGGTTATTAGAGAAAAAAATGGATCTCCTCAGTACTGTACGCTGAGTTACATGCACTCTGCTTACATATGGTCGATGCAGAAAAAGATTATGCAACGCCGGCCTACGGAATAGAAAACAAAACTCAGAACTAAATCCATCACAACTTTATCAAATTTATATTTATATTTCTTATTCTGAATAGGACATAAAAAATCGGATTCAGAACAATAGAGCGTCTTTGATCAAGAACACGAGAAAAGGAATCTTTCGAAAAAGTCGGGTTAACGAATTTGCTACGGAAATTTACTGCTAAGCAGAGCTTCGGAAATAAGAGAAACAATAGACATTTTCACAGCATATCCGCTGATCCAGATTTAATCGAAAAGCTTTGTGCAAGCAAATGGGGAAAATGAACAGAATTAAAAAATGAAGGAGGAAAATAGATATTAGAAAACTGAAAGTCGAAACAAAAAGGTGAATTGTTTTCAAATTGCCTGAAAATGGTTATGTTGCAAAACAACACGGTCTTTGGAATTGCATGTTTTATGTCCTACATAAATTTGCTTTGGATGTGCAGGTAACAGAAAAAACGAAAAGAGAAATCGACGAAACAGATTCAAATTCCGGCCGATTTCGTAACGTTTCATTTAATTACAATACTCTTCTTTCTTTCTTTTTTCCTTTCTTCTTATTCTTTAAACTGTATGAGAGATTGCGTTTTTATCCGTGACTGAATTCAAAACCCATTTGTGTGCTAATTAAACCAGAAGTAAAATTTAAATCACACCCTATTGCAGATATAGTGAGGTGAACAATGGGGCAAATTATTGTTCTAGTCCATTTTCTTTCCTCAGTCTAGTGATGTTTCAATTTTAATTAAAGCTTTCATAGAGATAATTCTCTAGTTAGCAGAGAACTGCCTCACGTTGGTACACACTGTATGTGGTTCTGACGTGGTGCATGTATAACCCTGATATAAGATACCCTGATATAAGAGAGATTTTGTCTGGTCCAAAATCAGAGCCTGTGGTAATGTATATAAAATAGACCAAACCTGGATATAAGAGAAACCTGGATATAGGAGAACTTTTATCCGGTCCCGACAACTCTCTTATATCTGGGTTACACTGTACAAATATTGAGAAGATGACGGAGTTCACATTTAGCTGCGACGTGAAGCTGTGGATTTAGTGATTTAATCTGAATTTGAAAAAAAATGCTGTTTTTGTATTCCGATACAGATGCATTCAAATAAATTCCACGTTCGGAATGAGTGCTACAGAATGCGTAGACTATAGATAGACAGTAAACCTAATTGGATTTGTCAGAACTTTGACGACGTCAACTGAATGACATGAAAAAATTTGTAAAAAAAGATCTCGAGAAGCCACGCCACATCGGTAAGAAAGTGAATGAAACCGAGATGCCTGGTCAGGATCGATTACATTGCAGATCTTTCTTTGGATTTTGTCAAGAATTTTGGGGTGTACATCTGGAGCACCCGTACCAGATGTGATAACAGTATTCAATGCACGGACGAATGTAGGTTCGATTTATTTTTTAAAGTTTTTATACCTCTTATCAAACATTTTCATCTTATTTAAAGCCAGAAAATGGGATTGTAAGGATTTTGGAAGATATTTCATACAAAATTGTCTGGATGCCTAAAAATAGATAAAAAAACAATATGTATACAAATAGATATTAAAGATTCGTCTTGTAATGTTGAGATAAATCACTATTCTTCCAGTGTAGTTTAAACTATTGATTTCATTCATATTTTTCTTTTTGTTTTTGTTTTTTTAATCTTTTCACCCCAAGCAAGTCGGTACCGCCACTGATACGCAGGGGGCTACATAAGAGAGTAAAAGTTTAAGCAGGAGGAGAGCGAAAAGAAAGACGAACCAAATACAGGGGGTGTCCGAGAAAGGGCAAGAGAAGGCTTGGAATACAGGAGTGATGGCAGTTGCGAAGGTAGAGTGAGAAAAGAAAAGAACAAGATACACGGAGTGATGTAGAAAGGACTAGGGAAGAACTGAAGTCAAGTGGATAAAAGATGGGAATTGACATTGCATTTAAGTTCCTGGAGGTTGTAGCTGCCAGGAAAGCAAGTATACGGAAGAGAGTTTCACAGGCGGGAAGTTCGAGAAAAGAAGCTGGTGGAGTAGAATTGTCAGTTGCATTTGGTAGATTTAACTGTAAAGGAGTTGGACCTTGTTGCCAGTCTGGTTGGTCGAGTAAATTATTGTGGAGAGGGCACCAGTGAGCTAGGCTCGTCGGAGCAGAAGCCATGAAAATATTTGTAGAATAGACAGAGGGAAGCCACATCCCGCCAGTGAAAAAGTGGCTGAAGTCGAGCTGCCAGTTCTGAACCGATCACATTACAGATTCTTCTTTGGAGCTTGTCGAGAACCCTGAGATGAACATCAGGGATCGGCCGACCAGATATGACAACAGTATTTTATACCCGTTCGTATTTATAGAGTTTAGAGAGGACAGAGGAGAGTTCAGTGGCGCATTTCTTCAAGACAATGATCGGGATCCTGTCGCCTCCGCTCGCCTTATGGGGGTTAAGTTTTGAAATTATCTTAACTACCAGAGAGGGGGTTATGTGAACATCTCTCAGTTGAGCCTCAGTTCTAAAGGGGGAAATCGGGTGCGGATACTTTAGACGAGTTAAATATGGTTCTTATCAATTCTAATCAATTCTTATCAATTTTGGTTTGCCACAACGTTTCGGCTAATCCTTTCTGTGTCTTTCGTCAGGTATAAAATCTTCATGGAATTCGGAAATATCACTTTTACCAAGTAGTGTCTATCAATCATCTTTTTGTACACCTGAGGAATCCCGAAAAAGTGATTGGCTGATACTTTCCGGTAACAACGGTCGCACTACCAACCAAGTCTGCGGGAAGACCTAAGGCAGGTCGTGGCGTGTTGTTATGACTCCATTTCATTTTTTCTGTCTCCCCTATCATCCCTAGCGTTATATAGACAAAGTTCTCCTTAGTGTGTGGGCTGTACTTAACAAGACAATTTTTTGTATATCTCTTAAGCTGGGTTTTCCAGGGATTCTTTCAATGTGTTGTTTTGTTCCATTTTTTTATCATTCCAAGTGCACTCACTATCACTGGCGCGACTCTTGTTTTCAATTTCCACATTTTTTTATTTCAATTTCCAGGTCTTTATATTTTGACAGTTTTTCGAATTCCTTGGTTGCTATGTTACAATCCGCTGGACAAGCCATATCAATTAATAGACAAGTTTTTTCTTTCTGGTTTTTAACAATAATGTCCGGCCTATTTGCTTCAATTATTCTCTCTGTGTAGACGGTGTAATCCCATAGAATGGTGACATCTTCTATTTCTGTAACCGGTGCTGGGTGATGTTCATACCAGTGTTTGTTTACAGATTTTCCATAGTGTTTGCATATTGTCCAATGTAAATATTGCCCCAATCTATCGTGATGATTTTTATAATTTTTTATATTATTATTATTATTATTATTATTATTATTATTATTATTATTATTAAACTTTATTCTTTCGTTGGGTGTTTCGTTTTCAACTGGTGGTCTCACATTATCAGTGTTCTCCATCAATGTTGTACCTTAGACACATAGAGCCTTTTGTAAAATATTTGCACTCCTAACAAGCACAGACTTCTGAACCAATAGAAGACAGGGCTTCATTTCAATTTTCACAATTTAGGTTTTTTAAGTTCAGTGGTAGAAACCCCAAAACCCCAGTGATAACTGGGACAATAAACGCCACATCGTACGGCACTTTATCAACAAAACCTGCTGTTGTTAGCAAGAGGGACTACCCAAGAGTTACAAATTGGAGACGTCAAAATCAAACAAATACAGAAATTAAAGTATCAAGAAAGAGTTTTAGCGGATGACGAAAATAAGACATCAAAATTCAAAGGTATATTGGAATAGTAAAAGACCTTCTAAATGCTAAGCAAAGTATTAAGAAACAGGGCAATTTCGTCAAAAAGAATGCCAAACTGCTATGAAAAATTGATTCACAAATGAAGAGGAGACTTAAGGCAACAGAAATGTGATTCTACAAAAGAATGCAGAGAATATCATGGATTGAATATGTGAGCAAGGATGAAGGCTTAAGAAAAAAACAGAACAACAAATGTAACATATTTAGAACCAGAAATGGATAGTTGAAGTTTGTAGGGCACATTACGAGGAAAGATGCCTTGGCGAATTAGACACGGGACATATTGAAGATAAGAAGGAAAAGTCGAATGAGTTAATCCAATAAGTTTTATGTAAATGGATAACAGAACGCGGTCAGGTGTCATAGTAAGGAGACAAATATTGTTTAAAGCTACAAATGATAAGAATTTGTGGAAAGTCATAATCTCCTATATCCTGAAGAGACATAACACGTAAACAAATATTGCTACTTGGTCTTCAGCTTTGATTACAGGAAACGTTTTAGCATAGCCACTATGTAAAAATGTCAATTTATTTTATCAAGTGATTTTTCCCAGCCGAGTTGCAATTAATATTCTAACGGTATAATGAATGTGTGGCTAATTTGATAGTTGAAGGCCGAGACAAGAAATAATATAATTCTTTAGCAAATATAATTTAAAGAAGAAACTTTTAATTTGTAACATTTTGAATATATTCATTGAATCAGTTTCCTAATTACACCTAAACTAAAGCTAACTGATTGACGTTGTTTCTTTAATAAAATGAAACTGTATAAGTGTTATTGGTTTTCTTGGCGAAAAAGAAATTTAAGAAAACTTAACTATTTTTAAGCATTTCTAATCTACGTTGAACAACAGCAGCTTCAACGGTTCTAAAACAAAACAAAAAACGCCTTCACATCTAATCAATATGTATTTTCAACAATAGAATGAAGATATATATACACAATAAAAAATAAACTGAACATGTATAATAAGGAAAATATAAATATCATTAGTGACCGGGAAATTTTCCCGACGTTTATTGATTTTGTTTTGTCTTTTGGGTGGTTATAATTAGATAAAGAAAAAAATCGTTAACTCATTTACTATTTGGTTATTTCAATTGATGCCATTTTATCGTTCGGCTTAGCGACTAGGTAGTGAACAGTTGATTGCATAGGATCAACACCTGGAAGAAAGAAAGTAAATTAATAAGTGTTATAGCAGTTGTTATTGGCCTGGCTTATTAACTTGCTAATAACAATAAATATTTGCTGAAATTTCTTTCGTTTTAGCTCCTTAATTATACTCATAGCCTGTTCTTTTCTTAACAAAAACTGATCAAGGTTTTATTTACATTGATGCGATAAAACACACATGTATTTAAGAATATATTTTTTAAAATGTTGAATTTTTTGTTTCAAAATGGGTCAAAGGTGCATTAATTTTGAATTTTGTAGAAAATTTAATTTCGATATTGTCTGATTACTTACAATTTCATCTTTTTTTACAACAATTTTATACAAAAATATTTCGATTCAACATTTTATTAATATAATATGTGATTCGTGCCAGGAAATACCAATGTCGATCAGCAACTTTTGATCTAAGAAGGATTGATTTGTGGTAACCCTAATATGTTGGTCTCGCCCTAAGAAATACGAAAGTAAGCTTTGTATTCAATTTGACCTGAAAGCATCAAGATTGCCAGGCGATTCAGTGTGTTGACATAGACGGCAAACGCATAGCCACTAAGCACAGAATCGAACCTCAAAAGATATCAGTAGCTATGTCGAAGTCAAAACAGCTAAACTTTGGATACACACAAACAAAGCAGTTGGATGACAGAAAATTATACAAATGATCGACTCGCGATGGAAGGAAAGATTTTCATATACTCGCGAGAAGATCGAACGTTCGTTCAAATTCCCCAAAAAACCACATACCTTCGCAACCGATGTTAATTGAACAGAGTCCAGAAGTGAGTAAACAATTTTACTTATGAAAAATTTCGTCTACTTTTCTTACCAGATGTTATTAACACAACGTTACACTAATATAGTATGATCGTCAACGTGGGTTGATAAAAAGAACGTTTACGATGATGTTCGTGACATACATGGTTGAATGAAGTCAATGAATAAGATCTTGTCGCGTGACTTAGGTTGACGTCTTGATTTTGTGATTTTGACGATGAAAACATCTAAGAAAACGTATAAGATGCAATCAGTTTGTCGTAAGATATTCAGTTAGAAAAATAGAGAGGGTAAAAATATCCTGTCCTTTCCGTGCCGTTGGAGATAGACAATATAGGTTTTTTGTTTAGCAAGAATGTAAAATATAAACCCTTGTTTGATATCATGCTCTCTATCAAACCAATATTTCGAATAAAATGGGAGTTCTTAGCCACAACAAAAGTATCTCGCTTTTATCTTGATATCCCGAACACTAAGACTACCATCATGGCCGTTTCACGACGTTTTTAAGATATTAAACCAATTTTTTTAAAAATATAAACTTGAAAGTTTTAGCATACATCATAGTTTCTATAAATTAGGAAAATTTCCCTAGAAACAAAGAAAAGAGTTTTGCTGGATTGATATGTGATGTCAGTTCTTCAATACGGCATGGAATCGAAAATGAGCACAACACTGGAAGCAGCAAAAATGTGGTTCTACAGAAGGATGCTGCGGATATCGTGGACTGAGCATGCAAACAACGATGAGGTGTTGGAAAGAATGGCAACAAAAAGGAAATTAATACTGAGCATCAGGAAGAGACAACTGAAGTTCCTGGGACACACAATGAGGAAGGAGAGCTTGGAGAACCTGATACTGACTTGCCAGATAGAAGGAAAGAGAGACAGAAGAAGAAGAAGAATTGATTTTATATGTCAGTCAGCTACGTACCATACGTGATACACGCTTGGGCGATCATGTCTCGAAAGAGACATGAATAACTGGGCAGTTATCCCGCAGTAGGTTGCCATTGCTTTCTGCAGTAGACCGGTTGCCGACCAAGGCTATAGAACCCAATCTGTCCTGTTATTTAACCCATAACTGGAAGGAATAGACGGATTAATACCTTTCCCAAGGGTATTTGCGCGTAAGTGAAGGCAATGAATTCAACTGAAATTCGAACTCGGCTCCCCGATTTCTCGTCCGAGCCGATATCCACTGCACCACAACGCACAATTTTATATGACATAACAGAATACTCTTGCCAAATGGGTTTCATAGATTTGTTTGCTTAAAAACGGTCGGCTTAATATAAAATCAGTTGATTTGATTAGACCACTAGTTCGAATTTTAAATCTTTGTTTTGCTCTAGTGACTTATTTCTTTGCTAATAAATTATTTTTTAGCAGTGAATTCGATCATGTTATACGTTTTCTTAACCAACCTTTTAAAAAACGTCCTATTCAGCTCAATAGAAAACCTGCTTAAAAAATTAATGTTTGAAAAGAAAGCAAGAAATCCATCTTTAATAAAAACTTCATTTCTTTTTATTCAATGTCTTTAGGCATTTTTTACAGCGAAATAGTTAGCTTAGCAGTTAAATAGGAGTTGTCTGATCTCGGAGATTTTAATCCTGTGACAGCACCTTCTTAATTGCAATAAACAAGATGGAATTGGTGTAATATCGACACCATGTTGATAGCGTTTGTGGAGACTCAGCCCACATGTATACGTATACGTATGCGTATACCCTAAGCACACACACACACACACACACACACACATGAAAAAGATCTTGTGTCACATCCTGCCTTAGTGAGGAAGTCAGATAAATAACGCTGTGGAGCGATAATAAGATAATATCACAAGCCATTGTCAGTAAGATCCGTTTTCATTATAACTTTCCCTATAGCGGCTTTCTCGGACTGAGCTGAGCTGAATAATCATATATAGGTTACCTTTCTCGGGATGATGTAGGCTAGTCTTGCAACTTATTTGCTTTGGTCGAACTTTCACAATTACCAATAATTCACTATTCCTGCCAAATTATACGAATCAGCGCAGCGGCTATCAGCATGGAAAACACTGGCGCGTAATGTTCGGACTTTGTGCCTGTTCGCCCTTGTTATTAATATACTTCTTTATGCACTTTTACATTATTAATCTGGATTCCGTTATGTGTATACCACAATGATGCCTGATAAAAATATGTCAGAATAAAGATTTGAGAAAATTACAATTCATAGCTACCTTATCTGCTTGGGTACTAGCAGTAAAACGGCTATTACACTTCTTGTCAATCTTGAAAGGGTCCAGTTATGATTTTTAGAAGTAGTATGACCGTTATCGGATCGGTGGTAATGGAATCGACGGAATGAGCTCAAATTCCTGTCTGTTTTGTTTTTCGTTCGCTTTCGCACTAACGGCCATTCGGAAAGACATGAATCCATCAGCTATGTGCTATATTGCAAATTAGACTTAGATTTTGAGGATAGGATGGCAACCAATCTAAGATAAAGAAAACCTTGAATTCTTAATCATTGAGAAAGCAATGTTAAACAATTATACTAAATTTCCCAAGGAATCAAGGAAGCATGGCAATTCATAGATAATAAAAGAAAATTAAGGTACAGCGCATTTTAAGACAATCATAATGACTATCTTTTTTCTTTCTGTTAATCTCCCTTTGAGCTTACATATGTTTAAACATATTCTTAGATACATAGTATTGTTTTAATAGCAATTTCGGTAATTTTGATTAATAATAATTAATCACTTTACTTTCTCTGGTAGAAGTTCAAGATCATTTATGTTCTTTAATTTCTTTCTTAACAAATTTAATTACCTTTACCTTTTACATTTATGATTGTCTCACGCTAATTAGTAAGGTAAATCTCTCACGACCCATCTCCAAATACCGATATTTTTCTTTGACCAAAGAGAGAAAAAATTAATTTGAAAATTGTCACCTCATCAGAAAACGAGAGCAATACTAAAATCACGAAAAGAAATCTAAGCGTATAATTAGAGTGATTTGTCATAAGACATGGCTTTATAAAGCCAAGGACCATTGCCCGTTTGATACAATGGTTCATACGTACTTCACTAAAGCTGACCACCGCCGTCTTCGATTAGAATCGGAGCACTTGGACATTTATCAGCGTTTCCTGATCTCTCATGATATCATGTCATAACTATTCATAGCCATTTTTCCCCGATTATCGATCTGAATATGAACATAACTATCTACTTGTGTACTTCATCATGCAATAACGGTTGATAAACTTGTTTCACATAGCTTTATTATTTTAGTGAGCTTAATTCTCATCGGGTTCTCACATTTGTCCCACGACAAACTAAGTAAAGATTTGTAAATAACTAAATACAGAGCGATGGTCAATAAGTTAGTCTCGCAAATGATTAGCTAGCGAAATATTCGATTTATACAAGCGCGGTATAAATGTTAGCCTTGAGCCAGCCTAAACTAAATTTAATAAATATTTGCGCCATGGAGTAATAGTTAGCGAACTAGTATAATAGAAAATTACTATTACATACTTTTGATCCCTACTCGATTTGTGGACTTGTGTTAGACATAATCTTACTAAATACCCATATCGAGCTATATACTTACTATTTATTAAACCTCATATGAGTTGACTACAAAAAGGTAAATGAGGATAAAAGTAGTTTATATAACAAATATTCTATGTATGGAGGGTTTACTTGTCTTGAAAATCAGCATTCAAAATCACGTTTTTTTTTTTGTTTTTTTTTTTTTGTTTTTTTTGTTTAGTCAAGAACGACATAGGTAGAAAAGGTTTCAGTCACTACTATCAAACACGATCAATACATTTTTTCTGTTAATGCTTGTCTGCTTCTCTGTCTCTATCTATATGTTTATATTTCTCTCAATTTATTTATATCTAGCAAGGTATCTAGCTATCACACATACATACACTTATTCTATGTTCTGCATTCTTTCAGAGTGTGGGCGATCATGGCTCGCCACAATTTCCTACCTTTTCTATCTCTTTTTGCTATCTCTTCCTATCCCACCTAACCTCGTTACCTAGGTTACTCACTGTTTCCTCTGTCCCTCTTGTTTTAAATATGTCATGTAAATGCAAAATTCTCCAAACCGTCTGTCTTCATTATGTGCCTTAGAAATTATAATTGACTAAATGAAAATGCTCTTTTTTGTTTCCATTTTCCTTAAAACTTCTATACACTCACATTTCTGTTACCTCAAGTATTTTCTTCATGTGTGAAGAGATTGTCTAGTATTCACTGCCATATAAGAGAGCCGATATTGTATACAAGTTCAATGTTTATTTCTTGGTTTCTAATGAAATTCTCCTGTTGCATAATATTTTGCTTAGCTTTTAGAAGGCAACTTTACTCTTCCAGCGCACCTTCAGACTTCAGTGTCGCATTTTTCTACCTTCTGTTTAAACACTTCCTAGATATTGAAACTTTCGTATTTGTTTGATTTTGGTTTCTCCGGTGCGTAGTTCGCTTTTTGGATTGATTCATTTGCTGACAACTGTACATTCTGTCTTCTTGCAATTGACGTTTAGTCTTTTCTTCTCGCTTTCATTTATTACCTTCTGTAGGAGTTCATGTAATTTTCTTTCTGTGTTTGCTATGAACACTTTGGCATTTGCGTATCTTATGTTTTTAAGATTGTGACCGCCAATGATGAATCCTAGTAAAATTTCTAATTCTTTTAGGATTGTCTAACTGTGCAGGTTGAATAAATCCTATAGAAGATACATTCTCGGCTTAGGCTTTTTGCTATTTTTGCATCTTTAATGAATTCATTTTCTATCTGTGTGATGTTGATTTGCTCCCAGTATAACTTCTAGATTATTCTCATACCGTTCTGGAATAAATCAATCTTACCGAGTAGTTCAAAAGATTATTTCTGTCATACCTTTTCAAACGCTTTTGCATAATTCTCAAAACATAGCTACACATCTTTATGCATTCGTAATGAGCTTTCTGATATAATTTTGAGCATAAAAATTGCATTTATTAATTTAATTTTCTTTAATGAAACTGCTCTGGTCCTGCTTTATTTTAGTCTAATTCCACTACGTGCTCCTTTCGTCGGAATTCGGGTGATAATTTTCGTTTTTTGATTGTTTGAGTTGATTGTCTGATGGAGTTTGCGTTTATTTTCACTTGGTTTGTTTCTATTATTGATGACAATGAGAGTAATAGCCATTTTGCTGCTGTTGTCTGGTAAAATAACATACTTATGAGAGTGTGGTTTGTCCAAGTGATCACACACCCACACAATTATCTTTCAAATATTGTGACATATCAGTGACGAGATCATTTGCCAGTATATTAGATATTCAGTTCATGCTTTACCTTGGTGCCCAAAAACATACACAAAATTCAATACACACACACACACACACACACACACGCACACGAACTCATATATATATATATATATATATATATATATATATTAATAATAATAATAATAAAACCGACTCTGTCCGTATCCTAATCTTAAAATATTACACAAGAATCTTTTAAAGACTATGAATAAACAACAGAATCTAACTCCGTTACCGTCCTCGGCTATAGAGCTTTGGACGAAGAGGGGAAAAATAAAGAAAACTGCGTAGGACCGACAATGCATACGGTTCTCCACAGTAAAGAAAAAAACCCTCGAACGGAACGAACCACCAGGAAAGAAAAGTGCTCGATACAAAACTAACCAAAAAGTGTTAACAAAAAGGCAGTTACGCAGAGCAAAAACACACGAAAAAAATCGCAAGATCGCCAAGACCTACCGCGGTTTCGCACAACGGCTCGTCAGGGCAAAGGCAGACCAAGGACTAATCAAATAAATAGACCTCTATTAAGACTAACCCATTTGGGTATATATATATATATATATATATATATATATATATATATATATATATACACTACTACTACTACTGCTACTAGGAGAGAATGTCACGAACGGAAGACAAAATGTTGGAACTTATCCTGAATCTACAGAAAAACCTAAAAGAGGAAATACTCAAATTAAACGAAAAAATGAACTTCATGTTGAATCACCTCACAACCCAAGAAAACAAAGAAATACAAATAACAGAACAACTAATGGAATATTTCAAGGCACAATCTGAACGATTTGATGAAATTTCCGAATCATACATGCAGGAGAAAGCACACAAAATAAAGAGACAAAACCTCAAAATGTGGAGCAACTTAATGAACGCAAGAAAACTAGCATTTTACAATGCTATGAAAAATAAAGAAACTGCCACCATATTCAGAGCATATAAAGAAGGGGAAAACTCCTTCATACCAAAAATATTTCGGGAAATAATAACGACCCAGGATACTAAACAACAAAAACAAATTAAAATGACCCTGAACCTAAACAAATTACAGGCAAATATCGACATACAAGAGGACAAAGCAAAAAAACTATGCCACCAAATACACAGAAATAGACAATACAATTCTAACAAAAAAAAAAACACATGCCCAAAAGAATCACAAAAATTCTTATCAGAATTATGGGAATCCAAATGTAAGGAGGAAGAAGAAAAATTCCGGAAAATCCTGGAAAAGAAGATAACATGGATGAAAGCACTACCAAAACAGAAAGAATTAGAAAATAAAAACACAAGACACACCAAACAGGTCATTATTAAGAAAAGAAACCCTCGACAAAATACATACCCATAAAAACCAATATGAGAAACAAAATAGACGTTAACATTTCAGACCACATTATTATAACACGCAAGCACATTCAAACATCAGGTACACTCACAAAATCATACCGAACCACATAATAACAAACCCACACAACAAACAATTATTTCATAACAATAAGTATAATATTCACATACCTACACATCCACCAATACCAGGGCAAACATCAACGAACACACATAAACGGCCGCTATCTCATAACCCAAACAGACAAAACTACAAAGCATTCCCCAAAACACAGAATGTACAACACAACTACTACTACTACAAATCCCTGTACGGAAATGCACTCACCCACCAAAGACCACCCAGGCATACAAACGCCACATTCTTCAACCCAAACACCTACCACCGCGAAATTTCCGAACATATGAATAGAGATACCTCACCAACTAATAAACATTTTTAGAATATCCGATCAGAAGGAAAAGACTAATTTAAAAAATCTAACAAATACGAAACCCATTCTCATTAATCTTTCCTCATACCCTTTAAAAGAAGAAGAAATAAACCTTCTAAAATTAGGTCTAAAATCCTGCCCCCCCCCCCCCCGCGCCAAAAAAAACATTACAAACCTAAAAAAATGATCTTGAAGCATTCGAACGGAAATTTAGACTTCTTGGTATATTACACAACAACAACAACACTACCGATAACTCAACAGTAAAAAGTAAATCTAAATATTGCCCTAACAAAAATAACAATTCAAATGAAATGAACATATTCTTTGAAAAAATCTGGGATACAGGCTTTCAAAACAAACACAACACTCATAGCAATCTCACACACAAGCAACGACTAGCACTAGAAGAACAATGATATAATAATAAAGGAAGTAGACAAAGGCGGTGCTGTAGGCATTATGAATAAAACTTATTACAAAACAAATATTCAAGATATGCTAGGAGACGTAAATAACTACAAAAAAATCAACCAGAATATAAATAAAAACATCACATCAAAAATAAAAAAACTCTGCCTTACACACAGTAGAATATTAACGAAAAAAGAACAGGATTTTCTTCCAGACTTTATTACAAAAACCAGTAAGTTTTACGGATTTCTAAAGATACACAAATTCAACACAATTAAAGTAGCTATTCAGAAACAAAAATCGAAATATATTCACACCCCAAACCCCAGTGATCTTAAATTTAGAC
The DNA here is from genome assembly GCA_037127315.1 of Ascarosepion bandense. Classification (NCBI taxonomy): domain Eukaryota; kingdom Metazoa; phylum Mollusca; class Cephalopoda; order Sepiida; family Sepiidae; genus Ascarosepion; species Ascarosepion bandense. Next base: position 330,680 of record JBBBDQ010002094.1, read on the forward strand.
CAATTATAGCAGAGCCAGCCTGCCCTACAAGCAGACTGAGCAATTTAATTGATAAAATATTACAACCATACACCACAAAAATAAAAAGTTACATCAGAGACAGTATACATTTCCTGAGCTTCATGCCACAAAAAGTAGACCCAGATATACTCATAGTACCTTTTGACGTGAACAGCCTGTACAGCAACATATCCCATGAAATAAGAATACAAGCCATTACATTTTGGATAGAAAAACACCCAGAAATACTCCCCACACGCTTCACAAAATAATTTATTTTACAAAGTATAGATCTAATTTTACACAACAATGCCTTTAAGTTTAACAAAAATTATATACAAACAACTGGTACCGCCATGGGAACAAAAATGACACCGACATATGCAACACTCAGACAACCATATCTAGAAGAAAACCTATGCAACCAAAAAGGAAATAAATATGGGGAAAACATAAAAAAATTAACGAAATCATTCATGGAAGAGATTCCTAGATGACTGTTTTATCTTTTGGAAATCAACATGGGAAGACATAAGCATACTACACAATATACTACAACACCTGCACCCCAAAATCAAGTTCAAGCTAGAATATAGTTATAAAGAATTACCGTTCCTAGACATACTCATAAAAAACGAAAACAATCACATCATCACAGACATTTACCACAAACCCACAGACACCCAACAATGCCACCACTTCAAGAGTCACCATCCAAAAAACTGTTTAAAATCCCTCCCCTATTCCCTAGCACGACGAATTTGCACAATAGTAACTGACAAAACACTCCGTAAAATACGCCTAGAAGAACTACGAAAGCATTACAAATAAGAGCATACCCCACCTCACTAATAAACAAGGGTTTCCAACTAGCAGAAAAAATACTTTTAAAATCCCTCTAGAATTAAAAAAAAAAAACAACAACAAGTAAAACATGAAAAAGAAGAATACATTCTAGCATACAAAAACACAACATAAACACTCCAGAATTATTCACAAAAATCAAAACCCACATGGAATTACTCAACAATAATGAAAAAATAAAAGATAAAAATAAAATCTTAAAGACAACTAAAATAATTAACAGCAAACGCCCGCCCCAAAATTTAAAAGATATCCTAAGCTCATCGAAATTCGAACAACACACAACACGGGGGGCATAAAATGCAACAAAAAGATGTGGAGTATGCAACATAATAATAGAAAGAAAACCCTTCCAGTTCGAAAACGCAACTACATTCGAAATAAAATCGGATCTGAGCTGCAACTCGAAAAATGTAGTTTACGCTCTAAAATGCGACAAATGCGCAAAGATATGCGTGGGAGAGACACAATACTTGAATAATAGAATATCTTTTCATAAAAGCAATGTAAGATGATCATATAACAGGAAATTATATGTCTCCCAACATTTGCATGAATGTGGTGATCGCGAAGTTATACCTATTTATCAAAATACAGATTACGAAACATTAATAATGCAGGAAAAAAAATTCATAAAAAAAGACAAGCCTTCGCTCAACAAAACATGAAAAACACACACAGCGAAAAACATACAGACACACACATACATACACACCCACATACATACACACCCACATACATACAAGCACATACACACACACATACATACACACACACCAAATCCAAATGATAACCACAAACAATAAATAAGAACCATATGACTCATAAAAAACAGTTCTAAACATAAAGACGAAATCAAAAACGCTCACACACACACACACACACACACCAAATTCAAAACACCGTCAAAGCAATAAAAATAACCAACTGACGGATGAAAAGGCGTGTAGATAAGCAAAGGCGACTAAAACATAATTTTAACGTACTAAGGAGGGAACCCCAGACCAAAATAATTTCAAATTGAAGTAAGTACTTGATTCATTCATCTGTTTATTTATTTATTTGTTTATCCATCATACATCAGCAAGTGTATAAATCACTTGCTGATGTGAGAAAACACAAACTATTCAACACGCCAACATTTTGATTTATTTTATCTTATTTTATTTTACTGATTTGATTTATTTTCTTACTTTTTTCTACTTATTTATAAACAACAACTTGGCCATCAGAAACAAAAGGAACTCGGTACGTAAAGCCACAAATTTATTTGCCTGAAGAGAGTCAATCTCAGACTCGAAACACGTGTAGTTTCACAAATACCATTATGGCCACTTAAAGTATGATAACATGTATAATAACAACAACAATAAATAAACACTTTAAACAAAACGTTCACGCCCTCTCACACTTTTTTATTATATATATATATATATATATATATATATATATATATATATATATATATATAAAAGGTATGCAATATTTATGGCTTAAAGTACTCAATATCAAGGATAGAACATTGATGTCAACACCCACAGGTGACAGTTTGTTTCATGCTAAAGGCAATCGTCAAGCCATGTATATACAGAATTAATAGAATTACTATGAGCAAAAAGTTTTCACTTAGGTAATTTATGTTAACCGAAGGTAACATTAATCGGCTAAATGACAACCTTTTACTTTATTACAGAGTCTTCTTACCTTAGATGCCTTTCTATCAACATTACACTGACTGTCAGCAATTTTGGTTTTACACAGTCGCTACTATATGTATAGAAGATGAAGAGAACCAATAAGTTTAGCATCCAGAGTTCTCCGGCAATTTACTTTTTTAAAAAGTGCTCAATACAGCATAGATTTTCGAGCGTAATATAATTATAATTAAATTTGTTTTTGTTTAAAATTAATTTATATTGTACATGGAAAATTCTATATTTCGCTTTTATCTCGTCATCAGCTAATGTTCAACTTACTTTGGTGAAAATCATTTGCAATTGAATACAAACAACAATGCGTTTGCTTATTAATGTGATAATATGGATGGGGAAGACAGAAAATTTACATCATATGGATGTGTTTAATTTAACTAATTAGAATAAAGGTCGATTTTGAATATTTAAAATATAGGTTAGATGTTAAGAAATGTAGCGTGTTCATACATGTCAAATGAAAAAGTGTCATTTTTTTCGGTTAGACTGTTTTCTTCTGGCAAGATGTATACATTTTAGTTACGAAGAAATGCTTTTAGAGTTATATGTATCTCTACTCTTTTAAAAACAAAAATATTTTAGACCGGTCTTGAAAGGACTTTGAGTATGATTAAAATATTTTTATATCTTTTTAGTTCAGAGTATATTTCTTTAACAATTTCTCATATATTTTGAATCCATAAATGGTTAGCAGTAAATTAGACCAAAAAATTATCACTTTGATAGAGAAATATTTCCAATATTTTCCAAGTAATAATTCTTTTCAATAAGATTTTCAATAAAAATACAGTAAAATTAAGTTATAGTTGTACTGATAATCTAGAAAAAATATAAAAAACATAAAAATAACATTTTAAGTAAACATTTAAACCTAAACGAAAATAAGAATAACTCCAAAGCTAAAATGAGTAATTTATACAATCAAAAATGTAATCGTAGAGACCCTATAGAGTGTCCATTGGAAAATAAATGGCTTACAGAATCTATTGTTTATCACTGTACTATTATTACTACTGAAAACCCTAGTAAAAACAATTATGTGCCGCAATTAAATTAATTTTAAATAAAATACAGATTTAATTATATACACACACACACACATATATATATATATATATATATATATATATATATATATATATATATATACACATATGGAATAGACCCAGACATAATTTGGAGTATAATAAAAACAGCCTTACAACGATGGCAAAATATGTAGACTGTGCTAGGAAGAAAAGTTAGCGATTATGCTATTCTCAAACAAAAATGAATTATTGAATGAAAGAACAGAAATTATAAGTGTAACCATACCATAAAATACCTATTAGGTTCATACAACCATGGATGTAATTTTAGAAATTGCGCGTACAAAAAAAACACCGTTGCGTGAGCGTTCTTAAAAAAAAACAAAAAAAAACCGGTAAAATCAGTTATTGCAAATCGCCTGAAAACACCCCATGGTAGAAACCTAGGTCACGTAATAACTCGTTTATATATATATATATATTCTCTGCAACAATCAGGACACTTTTATATTCTATGTCAATCTCTAAAATCAATTTAGTTGTGCAATTGTCACTATCACCAAAAATAATAATTTTCTCTTTTTCAATTTTTTTTTTTTTTCATATTACGATAGATTAATCACTCTAGATAGCGAATGGAAGAAAATATTTATTAAAGTTAATGTAGGATTCACTTTACAAGTAAATTCTATGTAAATTGATCCTCTATACCCAAACGAAAACAAATATGTTCATACAACAAGTTTTCTTAAAATTAGAAAACAAAAATCGTTTGTAATTTAGAGTGCTTAATCGTTAGTAATATATGAAAAAAATCCACGTTACGAACTCCGGGTTTTTTTTTTGTTTTTTGTTTTTTTGTTTTTTTATTCATTTTTTTTTTTTTTCACAATTTAAAAAACCACGTGTTATTGGCATATTTTGTTTTGATTTCCAGAGGAATAGGTAAATTTACATTGAATCAACATTAAGAACTAGAGCACCCTATTATGTTTTCACATTGTTATATTCGTAATTTGGAGTCCTTGATCTCTCGCGGTATGGAACATGATTATTTCTGGTCACTATGTCTATTGAGTAACACCATCATTTTTTTTGCAGTGCAGTGCAGTGCACATGTAATTTTAAACAATCTGGGTTTACTTCCATATATTAGATGATAACTTGAACTTAGTGAGATTAATGAAATAAATAAGTGGTTTCGCTTATTCTGTCAATAATTGTTGGTTGAGAATCCTTTACAATGCTTTCTTGTACGTATCCGTGTCTTGTTCTTAAAACGTGATTAACATTCTTTCTGGTTGAAAAATCTTGCCTATATTCAATGCCAAGCCTTATTGTATACAGTTTTGTCGGCTGCAGCCTCACCTTCCTCCATTTCTTTAAATTTAAAAGTAAATTTATTTGGTGAATGCTTTCATGGTCCTTGAATACAGTTTATCTTTGGTGTTACAAGGAGTTTTGTTGGTCTCTTTCAACTGAACCCAATACATAACAATCAAGGGGGTTGCAGTCTCGGGAGTTAGGTGGCCAGATGTAAGGAGTGATGTGGTCGGACAGCCATGACTCGGTTCTCCTGCTTGTGTGGTATAGTAAAGAGTCCTGTTGCCAGACACAGAGTCTTTCAGCACTCACTCTCTTGACCCAACGTAGCATTGCCTCTTCAAAGCCCTTAAAGTAAGCCTCTGTGTTGAGTCTGTGGTCCTATGGGGAGATAAATGGAGGGATCATCAATGGTGGTCACTCCAAGCACCTTTATAATCACCATTAGACTTATCCAACTCTTTCCGAATCCTCTGAACTTCTCAGATTGACAAGCAAACACTCTGAAATTTTCGTATTAGAGCTTCTGGTGCGAATGCCAAGCAGTACAACATGCCGTTTTCAAATTACTGGCGGAGTGAATTACGTCATTTTGTTCTTTTTCTCACAGACAGTACCCAACTGACACATATTATACTGTGCATTCGACAGAATTGAAAACAAACAATACACCTGGCCGAAATTAAAATTTAAAATTTACACATTGCACTCGATATATGAAAAGTAGATGATGGTCATGTTAAAAAACAAACTTTTCGAAACTGTATCTGAAACTATTCAGGTGGTATTGAAGAAATTTTCTATCTACAGATTTCCGCTAATTGATTGTTCCAACATCATTAACAAAAACGTTTCAAACCATTTTTCAAAGCTTAAAAGCTTTCAAAAGTTTATCAATACACTGGCTATATAGTCCGGCGTTGCTCGGAGCTTTTAGCAGTTATGTTGAAATGGTAAGGCCAAGTGCTTATTCAAAAAGCTCCAGTATGAGATTTCCGTGACGAGTAAGTTAAAAAATGCTAAGTAAGTATTGGTTTTTGCTGTATTTGTAAAACGGGGTTCATGATTGGTCAATTTTGCTATGTATGTACAATTGGATGAACAGGGGGCGAGCATTACGAGAGCCTGTAATGTGATGCGATGACGTTGTGACGCAAAAGAAGTGAATGCATTGTCCCTGCAAGATCGGAGGGGTTGGCACCTTATAGAAAACGTGAAATTCATATGGCATATGATATAGTAGAAGTTACAAAAAAGAATACAAATAAACGTTTCGGAAAAATAAATGATCGCAAAAATCAACATCATTAAATTTTGCAGCACCCAGTGTGCCAACGGAAATTTTTGTTCGCATATGAAGGCATCAGCCCTTGATCTACCAGTCACTCGATTTTGGTTGAGTTTAAGCAAAGCGTCTTGGAGAAATGCATAAAAGTGCGCAAAAGACCACCTGAAATTATGTTTGTCGTTGATTTTCAACAAACCCTGTACATTGATTCAAAAATTTCTGTGTACATCAAAGTTTCGAACCTTGATCTCCAAGTTACCCGATTTTGGATGAATTTGCATAATGCGTCTCGGATGAGAAGCGTTCGTAAATTCTAAGCGTTTTGGTGATTTCTGTCGTACCCTGTAAATCGATTTGAAAATTTTTTTGCGTACAACAAAGGTCCATGTCATGCTCGACAAGTGACCCAATTTTGGTTGAAATCGGACCAAGAATTTCGGAGGAGTAGGGTTCATTAGAATGGAGACGCACAAACACACACAGACACACACAGACACACACAAATATGTCCATTTTAGATAGATAGATAGATAGATAGATAGATAGATAGATAGATAGATAGATAGATAGATAGAATCGTTACGAAATTTTTGCTCTCACACTAACCAAGCCGTAGGGAAAAAAAATGTTACCAAGTTACTATTGTTTGTTGGTATAACGTCCCTGAAAGCCTAAGAGCCAACGTGAAGAAAATCCTTGTCCGCAACGTGACAACAGCCGACTCTTATATTAATGCTACTATTACTACTATTACTAATACAACTACCAATAATAATTATGATATTAATATCATCTCGAAATCATTGCAACTGACTTTATCTACTTGGCAAATCAGAGATTTAGACTTTTGTTCAGAGTTCTTCATCCGAATCAAAAAATGACTGCAGATCAAGTGGTTTTATTGGACGAACAATCTATTTTTTGCCTTTGAAGAGAATATATTGACGAGAAACATCTCGGTACTAGCTTTCAAGAGATTGGTAATATCAAATGCCATGCTCTAAAGAAATGGAAAATCAGAGAGAGAGAAATTATCGGAAATTCAATCGTTTTTTTACGGATAACATTTGTCATCTTTCAAGTTTGTCACACTCTGTTGAGTACATATGTAAAGATGACAGCTATGAAGTCCAACGAACGAACGGGCATAGTAAAATAATGTGGCCAAGGAAAACTTCAAATTCATAATTAAACAGAAACAATATTTTACTGAGAATTGTTCAAGCGACTAGATAAAATAAAAAATCCGAAAATTTCTTTTTGAAAATGAAAAACGTTATACACTGAATCATATAATTAAATAAATCATATTAATCATATATTGATATATATATCATATAATTAAATAAATCATATTAATTATATATTAATATATATATATATATCATATAATTAAATAAATCATATTAATTATATATTGATATATATATCATATAGTTAAATAAATCATATTAATTATATATTGATATATATATATATATATTTTATAATTAAATAAATCATATTAATTATATATTAATATATATACCATATAATTAAATAAATCATATTAATTATATATTAATATATATACCATATAATTAAATAAATCATATTAATTATATATTAATATATATACCATATAATTAAATAAATCATATTAATTATATATTAATATATATACCATATAATTAAATAAATCATATTAATTATATATTAATATATATATATATATATATATTTATATCATATTACCAAATAAATCATATTAATTATATATTGATATATATATATATCATATAATTAAATAAATCATTATTATTATATATATATATATATATATATATATATATATATATCATATTATCAAATAAATCATATGAATCGTATGATTTAAGTAAATCATATAATTCAAATTTGGTTTAAAAAACTGTCAAATTTTAAACAATCAATTTAGACGTAAAAAATAAACCCCTGTTTAAAATTTTAGATAGTGTCATTATGTTTTACTGACGTTATTGAAATTATTAGATGTATTCTGAAAAGCTGCCGTCTGAAGTTATTACGCAAAACCAAATAATCGTATTTTACTTCAATAGAAAGGTAATGAAGTCTTCAAAACTTGATCAACATCTATAACAGAACAAATGACAAACAAATATGGTGTCTTTCAATCCTTTACAGTTTAATATAGTGACCTTTCTCAATAACAAACAGTAATCTATTATCTGTTGATTTTATTCATTTTTTTTTTTTTACTTCAGTAGATTCAATTTCTTACATGGCAGGTTTAATTGCTTTCCACAGCTCTGCTTTTCTTTTATATAACTTTGCCCCATTCATACAATTTCTTCTTCACAATGCGCCATAGAATTTCGATCGGATTCTGATCAGGACTTGATGGTGGCCATTCCATTATCTTTTCTTCTGTAAATCATTTATGCTCAAAAAATTCACGGGTAAGCTTAGATACATGTGAAGAAGCATTGTCATGCATAAATACATGCGTCACTTTGAAACTTCAAGACTAGAACTTGTACCACGCAAAGAAATTCTTGTTCATAAAATCTCAATAATTATAACTCTTTGTTTTATTTTTATTTTTTTTTTAATCATATCAACCCGAGCAAGGCGGTAACGCCACTGATGCGCAGGGGGCTACGTAAGAGTGAAAAGATTGGGAAAGAGAAAGCCAGAAACCACATCCTAAACAGGGAACAAGGGATGAGCCTCTTCATCTGTTCAATAGACGTGGGTAGAGTGTGAACCGGGCGATAGTTTAGTCTATCTAACTCTTTTATCGTCTTTGAATGGTCCAATAATAGTTTGGTTGATAATTCCAGTTCATATCATAATATTATTTCTTTCTTGTTGCCTTCTTTTAGCCACAGGCACACCTGAATTGAATACAATCCAACCTTTGGCCCATACATAAGGTTCAACACATGTCACTCAAGATTCTTCAGTGAAAATTACTCTAGAAAAGTTTATATCTTGGCACAAATTTGATGCTTTACAATATTTGCTTTAGTGAGAGAAAGTTACCTAGAAGATGTTTTGCAGATCCCAATTCACAAAGAAATCTAAAAATTTTGTCCTTCTTGACTCCCTCGGGCTCTTCAAAGATCTGAGCACTGGTCAGTAGTGGTTGTTTCTCTATAAATCTCTTCAGTTTACATTCATCTCGAGGAAGCAAATTCTCGAGTTCACAACTTAATCATATTTTCAACAGCCTTCTTTATCGTTCGATGATCTCTTCAAAGCCCCTTTGATATCGCCAATGTGAACATTCCCATACTCAATAAATTTGTTATTTTCTGTTTTTCAGCAGTTGATGGATCCTTCCCTTTACATATATTATGAACTGAGAGAAAAATAGTTTTATTACATTTCATAAATGTTAAGCTAATATTAGATTAATCTGCATACTAACTTTAGTCAATCAATTTTCGTAAATTTCAAATATCTCAAAAACTAACTATTGAAAATGATATAAATTTAATTACATATTTTACAAAGGGCTTATTTATCCAGCTTTTCCCAATGAGTTGAGTTGTGACACAAGATCGTTTTTTAATGTGAAGAACTCGTGGCTAGCAGGTATTTTGCTAAGGGTAGAAAAGGAAGAGTTTAAATTTGAAAAATATTGGATAAGAATGTTTTGAGTCACTAAGGTTTTTGTTTGCCTAATAACTTCAGATAGAGTGTAAAATATTTTGAGATTTTAACTTAAAACTTATAGATTTTAACAGATCACCCACAGAAAGTGGCTAAAATAAAGCAAATGGCCAAACCCAAGCGAGATGTGAATTAACTAAAATGACATATGACTAATCCAAGTCAGAGAAGGAATAGTTAAAATGAATTATATGACCCAATAAGTTATGGATAAAGAAGTGGCTAAAACACGTCGTATGACCCAAAGCAAGCCAGAAGAGGAGTGGCGAAAATAGGTCATATGACTTAATCTAACCCAGAGACTGCGTGACCAAAATATGCCATATTATCCTAAACTAAGGTTTATAATAATCCGGGTTATTGAAAAAAAGAAATTGTGTCGACAGTTGCATTTATTCTGTTGAATCACGAATAAAAGTGAAAAAGAAGACAATAAAAGAAGTAAGAATTTATGAATCTGCAAAAACTGTAGAATATGAATATTATGGTAATGCATATAATTACTGATGCACACAGAATGGCTGTAAAGTGTTGAAAATCCTGCAGAGATGGAAAGATACTGAGGAATGTGAGAAAAAATTATTTACAAGGCTTTTCCTTATGGGAATAAGTATTTGTATATTAATGTTTACGCTCTTCCTTATCGAACTGAGACCGTTTTGGTGGTCTATTATTCTACGATTTAATGACGCCGTCGTGTAACCAATGTAGCTTCGTTTATTATAAGAGTCATAGTTTTGTACGGGGCAGCGAAATTGATGAACTGTATTCGTGGTTTAAAGTTTGAATTTGATAGGCATGTTGTTATTAGTAACGATGAGGTTGACTGGTTTTGATTTTCTATAGCATATTGTAAGTTTTAGACACTTGCTTGGGTTGACGAGTGAAACGTATTGTTTTATAATTTGTTTCATGGCGAATTTGTCTTTTTTTTTTCATTTTTGTACACCTAATTTTAGTAAAAGAAAATATTAATGTTTTGTTATTAGGGTTGGTGCCCTTTCATTTCTGGAGCTATAATCGTATTTGGTTATCGATAATGTAATTGGGAAAATTATTGTTAACCAATGTTTGAGTTCACTAATAGATATTTTCCGGGAAGAGAAATTATGTATGTCTAATTTGGGAAGTTTTCTTTTTTAATCACTGATATTTTATATCTTTTTGGGCATTCACTATTATAATTGAAGAGGTAGGAAACCATGTTAGCAAGGTTTTAATATAAGAAAGTTTTAAATACATTAGGGCTGAGTTTGTTTAGATATTTAATTTTATTTAGAATTTTTATTTATTTTATTTTTTCTGCATACTTTTGTTGATTCTAAATTATATACTTTGAAGTAAAATTCATTAGATTTAGTTTTTGGTTTATTGCTTTGTCTTCTAAATAATGAGGTGGTTATTGGTAGTGGATTAGGAATTTAATTTAACCAACAAAATATTATCTAAAATGTTTTGTACACATTTAGTAATTTAAGCCATGACAACCGGATATATACTATCCGATAATCCGATCAAATGTTTTTTGGCTCGATTCTAGAACACAAGAGACCTATCCAGAAAACTTAAGCCTGTATTAAACTGTAAAAAAAAGTTTTTGCTTTAGAATATAGAAAAGGGTAGATGAATTCTGAAAACAACATCGTCTTATTTTCCTACTAATAATAACAGTGATCATTATGATGCCCATTGACTAATATTGATAGCATAAACGAATAGATTACCAAACTAAATTATGAAAGAGCATGGTAAACAATCGTCATCTTCTGTCGCCTTGAATACAGTTGTTTTATTGTCCCTCACTCCTCAATAACGTTTTCTGGTTTTCTTTCATTCTCAATAGAGGCCGGTAAACCGTTTGATTAATCCATCCTATTTATATTGTTTGTACGCTCAATGGTATCTATGATTCATTGATTACTTCTGGTATCATATAAATCGCTTTTTGCTCAATAGCTTTTTTATGTTACAAATCTTATGTGTTTAATATAATAATGAAATGGAAATATCTCTCGGAAGAAAAAGATTAACAGAACGACAAAGACGGTGACGACAAAGCCTATTTCAAGACCAAGTAGATGCAAGACGATCATTTCATAATCAAAGTGCATCACGTAAAAGATTTGAACAAAGAAGACTGCAATCTAAGAAACGTAACAGTGAAGGAATTGTTTAATTAAACGGTTCATGTTACTCGGGAAATAATTTTGTCAAAATGCTGATAAATATTTTATTTGCATAGATTATTAAAACTACTAAGGGAAGTAATCACGCAGAAATTTACTAACTTGAGCTGATTTATCTCCCTTCCTAATACGGATGGGACATAAAACATCAGCAAATACACCAGACATGTACAAATAAATACACATTGGTAATTATTGTATGGTTTGATTAATGAGAAACTTCTTTGATTTATGCGAAACCTCAAAAACCAGCTTTGAACACAATATCTACCTAATATTTCATTTCATTCAACTTCTAGAATTCAATTTTAGCTGCTTTAACACCTAGGGTAAATTAATTCAGAAAGAATACACTATTTCCATGTATGTTTTCTTATAAAATCTGAGACAATAGGTACAGCTTTTTGAAGTCATTTGAATATTTCCTAGGTGTTTCAAACGCATAGCTTTATGCCAGATCAAATTCTTGGAGTAATACACCATGATGTGTTCTGGAGGTTATTCTCACATTAGAAGAGATCTATCAAGCTAGTATCTCAGACCTTCAGTGAATGCTTAAAACTCACGGAAGCTAGAGGTTGGTTTTCGAAATTATGTATAGTTCAAAGGTTAGAAATCTGATAAACAAGGAAGACAAGACTTCTTCACTTGGACAATTGACATAATACAATGTTCCTGTCCCACTTTACCTTATATTTGGCCTTCTGTTTACACTTTTTGTTTCATAATAGACCAAGCATACACAGATCATTAAATTAAACTTGGTAATTATAAAATAACAGACGGTTCGCTATTGAGCATGTGCCTAGATTCTCTGACCGTTATTCGTTTAGTGTGTTTTACTCTCATTGAGTGCCCCATAATGATGGCCTTATCCTGTAGTGAGCTATGCTTAGTTGATATTATCTCAAGCTTACTATCTTTAAGATATGGGAAAAGAGTAGCGGTCAAATTAAACACATCTCCTCCCCTAATGAATGACTCCGGAGATTGCGATGGGATGTGGTAAAGATCTCTACAGAAAACTTAAAAACATAAAACAGACAACTCTGAAAATAAACCGGCTCATCCACCTGCAATCAAAGAATTAATTCAATTTGAAAAGGATAAAAAAAAATTAAATAAAACACAAAATAACCTTATTAAAGGAGACAAATCTAACAAGATTTATTAAATAATCACAAAGGAATACAAAAAAAAAGATAAATGAGGAAATCCCCAAAGCTTACATAAAAGTCCCGGATTCCTATATTGAAAATATTAACAAGGAAGCTAAAATTATTACAGATAAACTGAATTTAATTTTAATTTTTAGAGAAGCTTTTCTAACAATCAAAGAGCACAAAGAAGATTTTCCCAATAACCCCTTCTTACTGGCTTATAAATCCGACAAAAACAGAAGTGGGCAAAATAAGCCATCAAATATTAAAAAATATTTGTGACTTACTAAGAACTGCTACTCAAGTTAACCAGTAGAAGAACACAAGTGATTGCATTTCCTGGTTCCAGAACATCCGAAAAAATAAACATACGTTCATTAAATATGACATAAAAAATTACCCATCAATTACTGAAAAATGTTTGGTGGATGCGTTTAATTTTGCTAAAAGTTACTTAAACATGCCATCTGAACATATTGATATAATCCTACACTGCTGCAAATCCATACTTTACCACAATGGTAAAGTATGGATTAAAAGAATAAAATAACGGCGTCTTTGATGTACCACAAGGATCGTATGACGGAGCCAAAGTTTCAGAATTGACGGGTATGTACATTTTAAATAAAATCAACGAAATACAACCACGGATTATACTGAGCATATTAATGATAGCACCGAACAACAAAAGAGAAAATGATAAAATAAAGAAATCATATTACAGATTATTCAAACAGCTAGATTTTGAGATAATAATCGAAACAAATAGAAAAGCAGTCCAATATTTAGATGTAGAATTAAATTTACAAACTGGCAATGTCTCTCCATACATGAAAGCAAACACAAAGTTAAAGTACATAGACACAAGATCTAACCATCCCAAAAGCATAATCAAGCACGTTCACAAAGGAATAGAGCATAGACTATCAAAATATTTACAAAAAAAAACAATATTTGTTGAAAAGAAAAAAACTATGAAGATGCCCTAAGAATATCTGGCCATAAGAACACTTAAGAATACAATCCCCAATCAATCAGACAAATAAAAAACAATGATAGAAACGAAACATTATCTGGTTCAGCCTACCATTTAACTTGGAATTAAAAACCAAAATAGGACAAATATTTTTTAAATGATCGATAAACGCTTTCCAAAAGATTCAGAACTAAACATAATTTTCAATAGGAATACATTCAAACTGAGTTATAGCTGTACTAGTTATTTAAAAAATTTTATAAAGAAACAAAACGCCAGAAGTTAAATAGCAACGTACAAAACAAGGTCATTAATAAGAAACGTAACTGCAAGGACAAAAATAAATGCCCACTTCAAGGACTTTGTAATACAAAAGAAGTTATTTACAAAGTACATGACTTAAATGGTCAAAACAAAACATATTTGGGATCAATCAAAGATACTTTTAAGACCAGATGGTTTAATCACAGGTCTACATTTAAACTAGAAAAGTTGTACAAAATTGGCTAGTCACGTGTGAAAATTGAAATTAAAATATGGAAAAGACACAAACATAACATGGAGTATAGTGAAAACAGCCAAACCTTACATTGGGGGCAAGTTATGTAGACTATGGCAGGAAGAAAAGTCAGCTATTATGTTATTCCCAAACAAAAATGAATTACTGAATGAAAGAACAGAAATTATGACAAAGTGTAACTGTTGGGGAGTTACCCCATTTTTACATATATAAATGGACTCGTGTAAGGTATACAAATGATCCTGCCTACAGAGGACGGCAGTGTGTAAAACGGTGTGCGTAAAGCAGTACTTGTCACAGCAGTTGAACTGCCACTAGTTGGTCAGCAAGATTATAGACTTATTACCCGGACTTACTTCTTATCTACAAGATTGTATATATTTGACTCCTACTAACAAGTATTCCTAGTATTCCTGAATCTACTAACCGTGTACAGGTTGTATATCTTTTGTCCAATATACTTACATTTTTCCTCTCATATCTGTTTTGTGTTATTATTATATTGTGTGGTTTCTAACAAGAATCCACAATAGTAACAATAGCAAAAATACCTATTAGGATCCTACAACCATGGAGGAAAATCTTATAACATCTAATTTTTAAAATTGCGCCTTCATAAAAAAAATCACTGTTACGGTAAAATCAGTTATTGTAAATCGCCTGAAGACACCAGATAGTAGAAACCTGGGTTGCATAATAACTCGCTTACAAATGATAAATATTCAAAATTTATACAATATAATTGTATTAAACACGTTTTGATACATCTGTGTACTGGTCTAATTTAATTATGACCAAAACCTAAGTAGTTAAATAATTATATAATAGTAATATATATATATATAAATGTATAAAGTTTGCTAAATGACAGGTACGAAATAATGTCTGGATGTAAAAACATCAGAAAATATATTTTAGGATCATACAAATCAGGATGGAAGTGTTTACAATTCTTGAAAAACTTCTCCCCTATTTTGAAATTTCGGTTATTTTACATTTCCAGTTGTGCGTTCTGAAAATTTCTGTTGCGCGTTTGATGTTGGAGAATCAGTTGATATAAAACACCTGTAGATACCAAGATGTTGAAACCAAGGTTGCGTAATCGACTGATTTCCAAATGAAAATATTTAGAAGCTGTACATTATGTATGTATTGAGCTCTTTTTAATGCAACTATATACTGGTTTAATTATTTAATTCTGGCTAATAACTAGTTGATAACAATATATGTATGTGTGTGTGTGAGTGTGTGTGTGTGTGTGTGTGTGTGTATGTGTGTGAGTGTATACACAAATAGCAATACAAAAGGAAGACAGAAAACAGCCGCTTCTAAGATATGAACAATAAAAAAAGCCCTCAGTACAACATTCAACAATGAAAGTGTAGAGCAATATATATATGTGTGTGTGTGTGTGTGTGTGTGTGTGTGTGTGTGTGTGTGTGTGTGTGTGTGTGTGTGTGTGTGTGATAATATAACTGTTCAACGGAGTTATAAATAACAGCAACCTTCTTATTACGCAGTATTCTTCCGGGTACATGCGTTTGAGTAGACGCCCTGTGTTTTTTTTTTTTTGTTTTTGTTTTTTTTTTCTAGTTTTGTTTTAAAAAGTAGAAATTACGTCGACCGGTCCATCGAATCTAGAGACAATGAAGGAAAAGCGCTCTCTCTCTCTCTCTCTCTCTCTCTCTCTCTCTCTCTCTATCTATCTATCTATCTATCTATCTATCTATCCGGTATAAGAAATGATATCGGATTATATATAAAATTCATTGATTCCTTATTGGTAACAATCTCTTTTTTTATGGAGACTTCATTAAAAATGACAGACAAAGTATTATCATTAATTTTTTTAAATAGTTTTTCATGTGTTCTTATTATTTTTTTCTTTCCAGAACTCAAATTATATAAAAATTGCCCAAAGTTTTTGTATTTTTCAGCGCTTTCGGCTATACATCTAGCCATTATCAAGAATGAATTTTGTTTTACTTGTGAATAAATATGGGTGTATGATAGGTTCTGAACACGGTACCAAGGTGCTTAAGTTTAATCAATACCTAGAGCGCCTAGCCATGTAGCAATTACTGTCAACCTGAGTTTGCAGACTTTTACTATTATAACGAGTTCGCTTCTCACTGAGTATTCAATACATATAGCGTTGTGCCAGACTAGGTTAGGATTTTAAAATATCAATAGAGAACAGAATAATATGTTTTGCTAGCTGAAAACTGATAGTTATATAAGAGATTTTACTTTTTAAAAGAGGAAAACACCTACAAAAAAGCCAAGTGAAAAGGGGAATAAATATTTTAAATTATATTTAAAAAAAAAAAGAATTATGTTAACCGGAAGCTGTTTTATTTTAACTAACATAAGATGGCGTAGATAACGAAAATGAAATTCTATTCTTTAGTCTTCCCTAAATGAAAAGAAAATTAAAAATTAAATACTTTTTTTTTTTTCGTTAGCTGGTATCATTGAATTAACTTGGTTTCATTTAAATTATAAGTGTTAACAGAGCGACTGGAACATAAAAATGAGAAACAATTTTATCATGGGCCAAAAAAATCAGTTGAAAAATTGAGCGATGTATTAAATTAAGAAAACATTATTCATGATTTAAATAGAAAAAAGTTTTCTGAACCAAAGTAAAGGAGAAAACAGAGAAAACTTAAGTACTTTTGTTTGTTGATAAATCTATCAATTATATATATATATATATATATATATATATATATATATATATATATATATATACAGTGTATCGAGGCAGCAAATAATTTTCTAAACATATGCTGTTAAATATAAGAGACAATGAATGTCTATTGTGTTTAATCATGAGCCGTTCTAAACGTCGTATTTTGGCTTTAATTTCAGTTGAAAATAAAGACAAAAATTCTCCAACATTTGGATAATTATTTATTGATTTGCTTCTAAGCTTTCGGCTCACATGAGCCATCTTCAGATAGGTTATTTAGACTGAAATATAATAACATCAACCATCACCGATGATTTTATTTTGTGTTGACATAAAACTTCGCTTGGCAACGGCAATAGTTACCAAAAATAATAAACGC
This sequence comes from Ascarosepion bandense, assembly GCA_037127315.1. Taxonomy (NCBI): domain Eukaryota; kingdom Metazoa; phylum Mollusca; class Cephalopoda; order Sepiida; family Sepiidae; genus Ascarosepion; species Ascarosepion bandense. The sequence goes on from JBBBDQ010002094.1 coordinate 348,468, forward strand.
AGTTCTCAAATTTGCAATGCGGTTTTATGACGTCACACCGCGTGATAGCGCGAAATGACAACAAAACCATGTAGACAAATGCCATGTAATATGTTATGTCCGGATTTAAAGGTGATTTTATTGAGTGTTGGTTGTTTAGATTTGATGTACATGGCCTCCAATATCTGCAGGTTCCTCTTACTGTGTGTATGAGTAAGGATCACCGTATTGTTGACCAAAATCTGTCTGATATTGCCTACATGTTTATGTTTTTCAGTGAAATGTTGTTTAATTGTACTCTGATCAGAAAGATGACATGTAAGTCTACGGGAGAGCGTGGTTGTAGTAAAACCAATATATGTACTGGGTTTTTATTAGTATCAGAGATGCAATCTCTGAATGGGCATGTAAATTGGTACACTACATTGGTTTTTTGTAGAGAATTTAGTTTAGTGCTTGTAGGGCTATTCGAGACTATGAGGTCAATTGTTTTGAATTTTTAATCATCAAATTAAACTCATTATATATTATAAAAAATTAGAGACATGCAAGGTCATTATGCTCTGCTAAAAGGGAAAAATGCTATATATGTGCTGAAAGAAGGGATTTGGGGCTTAAGTTTATAGAAGTTCAAAGGGAAGCGAAATGATATCTTGCTCTTCGGCAGCAGTAGATAAACTTGGCTGTCTATTAGCTAAAATGTTTTTTATAATTTTCTATTTAGTATTATTTATTTCTTTATTTTTTTTATTTTGCTGGTTTATTTTTTCCGGTAACAGCAACACTGTTAGTAAAGTTTTCAGGATATACTTCGAGTTATATGATAAATATAACTTCGTCTCATTGGGATTTATGCGCTCAATGACCATGTTGTCGTTGTGAAAGCAACAAAGACAAAGAAAAAATAAAGTGGCCGGGAACTCGCCCTCTTGCTGAAAGTCTCCACCAAAGTGCATGACGGTGTTCCTGCAGAAAACCAAGGGCGGCGAATACCTTATCAAAGATTATCAGCTCTCGATAGACATTCAGGAATTACAGAAGTTTGAAAAAAAAATTGTGTCAGTTTTTATTGTGGACAAGCAAAAATGTGTCGTTCTACAAAATACATTGTGATAAAATTATTGACGTCCTTAAGGATAAATTCCAAAGAGTCATCAGAGGCAAGAGATATTTCATGTGGGACATACTCTTACTCACGCCTGCCGAGTAAGAGTAAGCTTCCAGTCTGGACCTTATCACAAAAGAACTCATCATAAGGTCTGAATATGAGCGCAGGCAAAGGAACAACTTATCAGTATTTGAGGTCTCTTTCAATCTTAGTATTTGAGGTCTCTTTTAGCCTTAGTATTTGAAGTCTCTTTCAATCTTAGTATTTGAGGTCTCTTTCAATCTTACTATTTGAAGTCTCTTTCAATCTTAGTATTTGAGGTCTCTTTCAATCTTAGTATTTGAAGTCTCTTTCAATCTTAGTATTTGAAGTCCATTTTAATCTTAGTATTTGAAGTCTCTTTCAATCTTAGTATTTGAGGTCTCTTTCAATCTTAGTATTTGAGGTCTCTTTCAATCTTAGTATTTGAGGTCTCTTTCAATCTTAGTAATTGAGGTCTCTTTCAATCTTAGTATTTGAAGTTTCTTTCAATCTTAGTATTTGAGGTCTCTTTCAATCTTAGTATTTGAAGTCTCTTTCAATCTTAGTATTTGTGGTCTCTTTCAATCTTAGTATTTGAGGTCTCCTTCAGCCTTAGTATTTGAAGTCTCTTTCAGCCTTAGGTGATTACTTGGCCGCTTATTTGGCTCAATTTGAGCATGTACTCAGTGCTTCCGACGAAGATCTGAAAGGCAGGGTTGGGTAGAGTTTTGAAATTATAATTGACTGTAAAACTCTCACCTCAATTCCTCACTGCTTAGGTGTAAAGGGCTCGAAAATGCCGTTTAAACATCAGGACATTAGGAGCTCTGTAAAATTATAAATCCAGTTTTAAGTGTCAAGATAAATGTCAATAAATGTAAGTTCTTGAACAAAGCTTTCATTTCGTTGTCCAATAATGGTTAAACTAAAATTATATTTATTTAAGGAAATGACAGATAGATAGATAGATAGATAGATAGATAGATAGATAGATAGATAGATAGAATAGACTAGAAGATAGATGAGATAGATAGATAGATAGATAGATAGATAGATAGATAGATAGATAGATAATGAAAAGACTAAATAGATGATAGATAGATAGATAGATAGATAGATAGATAGATAGATAGATAGATAGATAGATAGATAATGAAAAGACTGAAATAGATAGATAGATAGATAGATAGATAGATAGATAGATAGATAGATAGATAGATAGATAGATAGAATAGAATAGACTGAAATATGATAGATAGATAGATAGATAGATAGATAGATAGATAGATAGATAGATAGATAGATAGATAGATTGCAATTAAACTAACGAAATGAAAAGTATATTTTGTTTGACATTGACAACAATAAATATATAAATATTCAGTAGACTTTTATTTAAATTGCAAATGAGTATAAATCTCACTATTCATAACTGAGGATTTTCCTCTCTCAAAATATCATAAACAGGCAAATGAAAAACCAATTGTTTTCGTTAAGAGATCTCACTCTGAAAAAAGCAAATGTCACTTTGCAAATTAATGCTGCCATTTCTAGATTTCTCATCAGATTGATGTGTCCTACATATATCTGTGTCTGTCGCTCCTGGGGACACAGGCCAAGGACTTGGGACAGGGGTCTTGACTGTAGGTGCCTCAAGTTTCCTCAGAAATCTACGGTTCCGCAGAGTTATCTTACCTGATCCTCCAACTCTAATCCTATATTGGCGGTTGGGTAGCGTTTGTACTATTCGCCCACTTATGTCCCATCGATGGCTATTTGGATTTTGAATTGAAACTCTGTCTCCCTCACGAAGCGGGGATAAGTTATGTGCAGTACGATTTGTACCTGTCAATAAGGCCTGCACTGCGTTTAGATAATGCCTTTTCACGCCTTCGGGCTGCAGCTATCCACTCATAGTGTGGCTGATATAAATGTGGGTGTGATGGTATAAAATCCCGAAGACGTCTATGAAGCAGGAGTTCTGCTGATGACAAGCCAATGCCTTGGATAGGGGTGTTTCTGTACTGCAAGATCGCTCGTGCTACTATATCATTGTCCAAGGAACCTTGATGTCCTGTGCAGTCCTTTATGAATCTTTTTGCAGTCTTGACTGTTACCTCTGCTTGCCCATTAGATTGGGGATAGGCCACAGAAGAAATTCTTTGTTTAAAAGCCTAGGTTTCTAGGAACTGTTTGAATGAGTAAGCTGAAATTGGCGGCCCACCGTTATTACTGAGTTCTTCAGGTGCACCATATGTTTGGAATACTTTCCTGCAGATGGATATCAACCTAGAGGCAGCTGCTTGTCCTGGCTTGATGCGGTACAAAATGAGCCATCCGGTGAGTCTGTCTGCGCAAGTAAGATATGTGAAAGATCCAACATAAAACAAATTCCATTAGTTCTGTCTTGTAAATGAATAAAGATTTGTTCTTTTAGTTATTCACTCGCCGCCGGGCAACTAGTATACATGCGTTGGCTAACTTGCCTATATTCTGAAAAAATGTTTAAATTTTATTTTTGACTTCAGAAATTTAATTAAATCAACTTTCTGTGTTACCTCCTCGTGGTAAGTTCACCCGGAATCAGTCTCTTTTCTATAATTTTTAATTTAATTTAATTTAATTTTTAATTATTTATTTTTTAAATTTTTGGTTTTTTGTTGAGTTTTTATTTTATTTGTTTTGTCACTAACCTAAGTAGTTCGTGTAAATTATTTTGCAATTGAAGGTTAGTTTTGACTTATACTAAGTTAAAACTTAGTAAATTTCAGTTACCCTTTTCTTTTTCTTTTTTTTTTTTAATTGGAGTAGATAGTTCCTACTATCGCCCGGTCTCACACTCCACCCACTTCTTTTGATCACGAGTAGAGGTGATCGCCTTGTTTCTTGTTCGGGAAGGGGTTTCCGGTTCATCCCCCTTCTTCGGTCTTAGTGTTAGTTCAGCTGGAAGCTACTTGCAGTTACGGAGTATGGTGGCAACGTCTTTACATTCTGAGGGTACCGGGTTGGAAGTTTCCTGGTTGCTGCTTCCGACTGGTAGTTAGGAGCCCGAACTCATGCGTAGCGTCTTGAGAGGCTGCTCTGATCAACAGTTGAATAATACCGGAGTTCTTGTAGTGCCATATCGCGTATGGGCGGGCGTCCCTGCATGAACGTTCGGTGGGCAACCTCGAGGCCACATTATGTAGTAGGCCGCGCCAGTTTCCATCCTTCACATGCTGCAAACAAGTGACCGACTGACTCTATTCTAAGACCTCTCCTTAACTGAATCACTATGGAAAAAAGCAAACATAATAGCAAAGCTAAACCAACAAAACTAGTCTGAAAACGCCCAAACCCGTCTGCATCTCTTACACTAACATACGTGGTATCCACACTAACTTCCCAGCGTTGATTCATTCCTTCACACTAACTCACCTGATATCTTGGCCCTATGTGAAACTAACCTTAACCCTTCTATCCCCTCTTCTGAGTTTGACGTTCCTGGCTACCTTCCCCTTTTCAGGAAGGACTCCAATGTTCAAATGAATGGGCTTGGTGTGTATGTCAGCGAATACCTTCCCCTAGCTAGGGCGACATCCCTTGAAGCCCCAGATCATTCTTTCATGTGCTTCCGCCTCTCACTTCTAAGCTCGATTAGCTATCTCTTCTTTCTCTACCGCTCCCCTTCCTCCCCTGACTGTTCATTACTTGACAGTGTCTCTGACAATATTGACAAGGCCATTTCTTCCCATCCCTCCGCCCATATATTCGTGTTTGGTGACTTTAACGTCCACCACATCAAGTGGCTGGAGAACTCTGTCACCGACCCTGCTGGTGTCCACACCATGAATTTTTCAATAACCCAATCCCTTACGCAAGTGGTGAACTTCCCCACGCGTTTTTCTGACAACCCTAACGGAAGGGACTCACTGCTAGACCTCTGCTTCACCTCCATCCCAGACTCTTGCACTCCCAGACAACTCTGCCCACTTGGTAACTCTGACCACACCGTAGTTTCCGTCAACATTTCATTCCGCTCCCACCCAACCCAAGAAACCCAGACAAGTAGAATATCCTACTGCTACCAAAGAGCAGACTGGGATTCGTTCCGAGACTTCCTCTGTGACGTCCCTTGGAACAACGTTTTTAGTCTTCCCATCGAAGAATGTGCATCCGAGGTCTCTTCCTGGGTTAAGACTGGCATCGATGCTTTCATCCCTGCCAGGAAATTTCAGCTTAAATCTCATTCGTCTCCATGGTTCTCGCCCGCTTACTCGGCCGCCATTGCCCACCGGAATCATTTCTTCCGACTCTAACGTAGCTACGCGTCGGACCAAAACAGACGCCTTTTCGCTTCAGCTCGTAATAAGTGTAAAAAGATACTTAACGAAGCTAAGATGTTATTTGCTGCCAGAATGAAGCAACGCATAGCATCCTCTAAGTTCGGCACCAAGGACTACTGGTGACTCTATAAAAAGGTACTTAACACGAGCAAGTCCACAATACCCCCACTAATAAACAAATTTGAGGTCCTCACCTCCCCAGCGGACAAGGCTGAATGCTTTGCCCGCAGATTCTCGAATAATTCGAGACTGGACTCGTCTAGAGTTTCTACACTCGACTTCCCACCTAGAACTGATGCTCAACTGAATGACGTCCATATTACACCCTCGCTTGTCTCTAAGATAATCTCAAAACTTGACCCTCACAAAGCGAGCGGAGGGGACGGAATCCCAATCATAGTCTTAAATAAATGTGCCCCCGAACTTTTCTCTGTACTTTCTAAGCTGTACAACTCCTACCTATCTGCTTCCTGCTTTCCTGCCTGTTGATAATCTTCCGCTGTAGTTCCTATATTTAAAAACACTGGAGAACCCTCGGACCCCGCAAATTACCGACCTATCAGCCTTCTTCCGATCTTTGGCAAAGTGTTCGAAGCCATTATCAACGCCGAGGTCGTTCAGCATCTCACAGCCCACGGACAAACAGTATGGCTTCCGCTTCACCAGGTCTACTGCTGATATGCTAACGACCATCACCGAGTACATATATCAGGCACTCGATAGGAATGGTGAAGCCCGAACCGTTGCCTTGTATATCTCTAAAGCGTTCGACAAAGTTTGGCATGCTGGCCTTCTATGCAAACTGTGGAGCTATGGTATAGCTGGACAATTGTTTGAAATAATCCAGTCATTCCTATCTAACCGCACATTGAAAGTGGTATTAAACGGACATGCTTCCCAGAACTACCATACGAACGCGGGTGTCCCTCAAGGCTCTATCCTAGGTCCTACGCTCTTTCTGATGTACATTAATGATCTCCCTGATACCATAAGATCCCAAGTGGGTATGTACACCGATGACACCACAGTTTATTCTCGCCTCGACTAAAAGTCTGGTGCGGGCGACAAAGCTAACCTTGCAGCCGAGCTTGGAAAGGACCTCCAATCCGTAGTGGACTGGGGTAAGAAATAGTTCGTAAATTTTAATGCTTCTAAAACGAAGCTACTATCAATTAAACATCATAGACAATCGCACCTACCTATTATTAGCATGGACCAGGCTTGCCTCCCAGAGAGGAAAACACTACGCCTCCTTGGTCTCACACTCTCAGCGGACCTCAAGTGGAATGACTATATCGAATCCATTGCTAAATCCGCTGCTATAAAAGTCGGTTCTCTGTGCAGGGCCCGGAGGTTTTTTCCGTCTGAATCTATCCTGCACATTTATAAATCTACCATCCGCCCGTGCATTGAATACTCTTGCCATATCTGGTCGGGTGCCCCTGCTATTCTCCTTGGGCTTCTATACAAGGTACAGCGGAGGGTCTGTAATGTGATCGATACCGACTTAGCAGACCGCCTGCAGTCTCTCTCTCACCGGCGCGACGTGGTTTCCCTGTATCTCTTCTATAAATACTTTCACGGCTTCTGTTCCGATGAACTTAGATCACTGGTGCCTCCTAGGTTCGGATTTGCACGAGATACTAGATTAGCAACTAGATCCCACCCTTTTACAGTGAAACCGATAAAATGCAACCGCAACTTCTACTCCAACAGTTTCTTTTCTCGCACTTCCCGACTGTGGAATTCTCTTCCACATGACTGCTTCCCCGACGGCTACAATCTCCAGGAGTTTAAATGTAAGGTCACTAGACACCTCCTAACAAACTAACTTCCATTCTTTCAAACACTCTTCCCACCCACCCAACTATCTATCACCACCCTTCTGACATTTCCTATATCTAACCACTCTTCCTATTTACTTCCCCCTATGTAACCCCAAGCGCAATAGTGGCAGTGGAATGCCTTGCTTGGAGTGAAATGATTAAAAAAAAAATCCATCACTATTTGTTGAAAAGGCCACTCTGGTGAAGGTGTCATGTGGATTGGTTCACGTGGTAGAATTGGGGCATTTCTTGAACAGGTAATGCAACTATTCCTATAATTTCGAATTGAGGCATTCATTCCAGACCAGTAGACTGACTCATTAGCACGTGCTTTCATGCCCACTACTCCCTGATGAGCCGAATGTGAGCACCTTAGTATGTTTCTGCGTTGGGGGGGTTGGTATAACTACTCTCCTGTCCAGGAGAATTAGGCTATTTTCATTTCTGAGACGGTTACGAACTTCCCAATATTCTCGGATTGTAGGCGGCGTTGCTTGACGACTGTTCAGAAAACCTTTGTCTATGGTCCTGCATAACAAGGTGTATTGTGTGTCCTTCTGAACCGCATGGCGAATGTGGTCAGGGGAAGTTATGGCATGGTTACTATCTAATTAAGATATGGATGTGAGGGCTGTAGGTGTCGTCGTCAGGCATATCCCCTTCTGAGTCTATGCTTAATGCCATCCTAAATTTCCCTGTTCCTAAAACTATCAGGGATTCAAGATCTTGGTTTGGTCTGGTAAACCAAATTGCCTGGGCATATTCCTTAAGTCCCATTATGCTACCCTTTCGAGAGCTTGTCAAAAAGAATTCAAAATTCACCTGGGACCAGACCCTAGAAAGAATCTTTCAGGAATCAAAGCAAGTTAGTGTTAAGCTAGTAAGGCAAGGTGTCTCAACATTTGACATCAACAGAGTTACCTGCTTAGCTCCTGACTGGAGTAAAGATGTTATGGGATTTTTACTTCTTCAAAAGCACTGCACATGTACACTCGATAATGCCCCAGTCTGTTGTCCTGAAGGCTGGTACCTTGGGTTTGCTGGAAGCAGATTTTGTACGGATGCCGAACAAAGATATGCACCTATAGAAGGAGAAGCAGCAGCTATCAGCTGGGTACTTGAAAAGTGCCGGATGTTTATATTGGGTTGCTCAAACGTTATAGTGGTGACTAACCACGAGCCACTCAAAGGACTTTTTGGTGATAAAGATCTCAACAAAATCCACAACCCACGCCTATTCCGGCTCAAGGAGAAAAGCTTGAGATATCGTTTCACCATGCAATACTGTCCCGGAAAATGGCATAGGGCCCCTGATGCTATTTCCCGCAATCCTGTCTACAGCGCCATGCAAAAATATTATGGAACCACCAGCCAGTAATCAACTAGAATAGAAGTTGAACCTTTGACCAAAAAACCACCAGGGCAAATTGGTAGGTGGTTTAGATAATAACCTGGGAGATTCCATTCTGTTACAGGCAAGTCTATTCGGTAAGCATTGATTGGCTGACAATTTCAGTGTGTATATTGAGCTCCATAAATATTGAGCACAATATCCACACACTTGAATAGTCACCTTCCTGTAGGGAGACAAAAGAAGACAGCCACGTTGAAAGGTAAGTTATTTGACTTCTACACCAAGGAAGATCAAACTGACTCTAGTGGTCATGGGTAAAAAATGATTTGCTTGCTAATTACTGCAAATAGTAAGGTACAATATTTACTCAAATTAGCATAATCTGCGCGTAATAATTCAAATTACGACCGAATTCGTTACGTTTACTTCCGCACAAAAACCTTTAGGAAAGGTATGAATTTATTTCTTCTCTAAACTCAATTTATAGGCTAAATAGCATGCAAGACTAGGCTATCTAGCCTTGGTTGGCAACCAGTTTAGGAGAAGGCCATCTCTGAATTCAAAACCTATTTGGTGTAGAGCTAGCTACTTCACACTGTAAACAGAAGCCACAATAGCAACACCTACAGAAATGAGACTGTGATACTATGAAGAGGGGAAGGGAGAGAAGTAGTAAATCGAGGAAGGTGAGAAGAGGTGGGAGAATAGGAACATAATCTGACACCTGGTCAAAAGTACGGGTCACCTAGTAAAAATTAAAGAATGGTAACGGTGAACGATACTAGTTTGTTCTTTGCATTATTTATAGTTGGACAGATGCCCTCATCTTCGTTGTTACAAGGTTTTTACTGTTGTGCTCTCGAGACGGGTTATCTTCAGTGAAGTTTGAACAGAACACTTTATTTAGTTTACGGCGTATATCATTCTCATTCCAGTGGTTCACGTTTAAGGATAAATAATCTTTGTTAATTATTCAAATATTCTGATTCTGAGTATATCCGTATTAGTTAACCCACCGATTGCCCTCCCAATTACTATGCAAACAAATTAAAAAAGCAAAGCTTTAATCCTCTAGGTTATGTCAATCTGAAGAAGGCTGAAGGGAACAACAACCGAAACGTTGTGATTATAACAATAGAAGTTAACACATCACTCAATAAGTCCTAGGCCTGACATATAGGTGGCGCCACTAATAAAAAATATATGATTTTTATGACGTACTAACCTTCAAATGACACGTGGCAAAATTTGGTCCCAATCGAATTATTAGTTTACAAATTACAGTTATTTAAATGAAACTACTGTTGCAAATTTTCAAAACAATGAAAAAATCTGAATTTCGTGTGTTGATAAGGCATTGCTTTTTGATGGAAAAAAATAATGTTCAAGCAAAGCAATGGCTTGATAAGTGTTACTTGGACTCTGCTTCGTCGGAAACAACGGTTAAGAGGTGGTATGCTGACTTTAAACGCAGTCGTACATACACAAATGATGCTGAACGTTCAGGTTGCCCAAAATCGACATTTGTCTCGAAAAACATCAAATAAATCTATAACTTCGTTTTGGCTAATCGTAAATTGAAGTTGCGTAAGATAGTAGAGGAGTTAAACATATCAGAAGGTAGTGTATTCCTCATTTTGCATAAACATTCTATCAAAAACAACAACCCGTCGACGTTTCAGAGCGTTGTTTGCAACTGTTCCAACGCAACAAGAAGGGTTTTTTGTGTAAATATGTGACAATGGATGAAACATGGATCCACTACTTCACTCTGGAGTCAAATCGACAGTCAGGTGAGTAGACAGCAGCAGGTGAAAGCCGTCCAAAGTGACCAAAGACACAAACATCATTTGGAAAGATTTTGGCCATCGTAGTTTGGGATGCGCAAGGTATTTTTTAATCGATTACCTTGAGAAGAGAAGAAACACCAGTAGCGAATATTATATAGCATTATTGGTATGTTTGAAGGAAGAAGTCTTCAAAAAACAGCCACAAATAAAGAAGAAAAAGTGATCTCTCACCAAGACAAGGCACCGTGTCACAAGTCGATCGCAGTGATAACAAAACTACATGAATTGCACATCGGATTGCTTCCTCATTCACCAGGTCTGGCCCCCAGCGACTATTGTTTGCAGACCTCAAAAGAATACTCTAGGGAAAGAGATTTGGCTCTAGTGAAGAAGTGATATCGGAAACCGAAGCGTATTTTAAGACCAAAGACAAATCGTTCTACAAAAAGAGCATCGAATCGTTAAAGAAGCGTTCGAATCAGTGTATCACCCTAAAAGGAGACTATGCTGATGAATAAAATCGAATTTTGCCTAAAAGTTGTTGTTTTATTAGTTAGGCCCGGGATTTATTGAGTGATGCGTTGGTTGTACCTACTGCAAATAATCTATACAGTGTAACCCGGATATAAGAGAGTTGTCGGGACCGGATAAAAGTTATCTTATATCCAGGTTTATCTTATATCCGGATTTGGTCTATTTTATATACATTACCACAGGCTCTAATCTGGGACCATAGAAAATCTCTCTTATATTTGGTTTCTCTTATATCAGGGTATCTTATATCCGGGTTATAATGATATCTCTTCAGCCCAGAAGTTTAGACCGATGCTAGTTTGCTAACAATTGCTGACCAGCTTCTTCTTTTTCTTCATGTTGTATCTCCTCAGGACGTATGATCATGGCATTCCACAACTTCCTTTACTTTGTAGCTCTTAGTAAGAATTGTCTTTTTTTTATCTTTTCTATTCCCTGTTCTGCTTGTTTACAAGCACATGAGGCATGTTACTCGCTGTTTTCCTCTATCCCTCTTGGCTGTAATATGTCCCCTGAGTGTCAAATTCTCCAAGCCCTCTGTCCTCATTAAGTGTCCTAGGCATTTCAACTATCCCTTTTTATTCTAAATATAAGCGTCCTTTTTGTTTCCATGCCGAGCTTACTGTGGAACATACAGTGTATCGAACTCACGTCAGTAGTAATGAATTGAGTGACTAGTTCACTAACTACTGCTTTATGATTTAGTAAACAGAAAGTGCGACACGGAGATCCGAAGGCGAATTGGCATGGCAAAGGACGCGTTCCAGAAGATGAGCAAAATACTAACACACAGGAAAATCTCAATAGAAACGAAGAAAAGAGTGCTAGACTGCTACGTGATGTCAGTTCTTCAATACGGCTGTGAATGCTGGACAATATCATCGAAAATGAGGACAAAACTGGAAGCAGCCGAAATGTGGTTCTACAGAAGGATGCTACGGATATCGTGGACTGAGCATACAAGCAACGACGAGGTGTTAGAAAGAATGGCAACAAAAAGGAAATTGATGCTGATCATCAGGAAGAGACAACTGAAGTTCCTGGGACATGCAATGAAGAAGGAGAGCCTGGAGAACCTGATACTGACTGGACAGATAGAAGGAAGGAGAGACAGAGGAAGGCAGCGGATAACATATTTGCAGGGACTGATCAGGTGGATGACGGAACGGGGGTTGCCAGGAGCAACAGGAGCAAACATACTAAGAGCCACAAGGGATAGGGAGACGTGGAGAGCCATGATCGCCTACGTCATGAAGGGACAGGGCACATAGAAGAAGAAAAAGAAACAAAAAAATTCCTAAGTTTAGTTTTAACTGAAAGTATGCCTTCAGTGTTGGATAGAACTTACTATAGTAGTAATGATCTATGTGAATAGTCTGATAACGAATACTTTACGGTGAAATACTTTATGCGTTTGCCAAGTTTTTAATTTAAATTTTTTTCCTAACTTACCCACTATAATTCCAGACTCCTCATTTATTTTATTTTCCACTCTTTAACAACCTGGTTTTTTTTTATTATTCTAGCCTGAACTTTTATTCCAATCTGTCTGTTTGTTACAACTTCCTTTTCTTCATTTTTGTTTTGAAAACAAATTCATTTTAAATTAAATTCCCAACTTACACTTTTATTCTACCCCCACTCTATTCCTAACTTAACAGTATTTCTTAAAACTTAGCTGCGTCTGATTCAAAGCCTTGAGTGTTGCAGATCGGATTCACTACAGTGGTAATATTCGGAAAGTCTTTTTGGTAAGTTTCTCTTATTAAGTTTAATCTCTTTATAACTAATGTCTTCAGTGTAAGTTAAAGTTTGTAACGTTTCATGATCGTATTTTAAAAAATATAGATACACATAGTGTATTATACCCTAACAGATATTGGCTTTAATTTTTAATCTACATTCTTTGGCAATTATAAAAGCGAGAAAATATCTCGAACCACAAAGGCTCCGTCATTGAGAAAGGTGATTCTTTAGTGAATCAGAACGTTAGGGACCTTGGTGATGTAGAATTTCATTCGTAATTGGCACTTAAAATTGGTCTATTTTCTGAAAATATATTTTGAAGTTACAAATAAGAAAGTAAAAAATAATTGATAACAAACAAGTATTTTAAAAAGAAAAAAATCACATTTTTGTCGAAGGTGTAGTTTGTACGCATAGTTCTACTTATTTGTTTAGGCCTTATTTATTTATTTATTTCATTTTTTTTTATTCCCAAGGCAAAAACAAAGAAACTGCGAATCCAAGAAATAATACAATTTACAGCCAACATTAACGTAATTTATTTTTCAAGCACTGCAACATATTTTGTTATTATCTTGTTTATTTTTCCTGAAGCCATGCCAAAACAATACAAGAAAGTAAGAAAATCTTTCAATGTAAGATTTCTTAAAATAAGCGTCTCACTTAGAACTTTTTTAACGAAATAAATGAAGCAACTTCAGTTCTATTCACTGATATTTAGTTTCTATTTGTAACCGAATCCTACAATGCGAAAAATGTTCTTATCCCCAAAAGTATGACGACTAGTTCCAGATTCGTTCACTAGGCTAAAACTTCCCATTGAATGAAAAGAGACTAGGCCAGGTCTATTCTCCAAGTCGCATGGGGTGCCAAGATTCAAGTTTGAGGAAACTAAACACAAGTTTTTTTCTCAACCTATGCATATGATTATTTATTGTGAAAAAATACACAATTGTGGCACACGGCCAAATTGGGGCGAGGGATAAAAAGCTCAGGATGGTCTACACTATCTTATACCTAGCTAATCCGATTCACGACCCAAACATACGTTACAATTTTTCTCAATCACCACAAGAACTCATCCATCAACATCCAGGCCTTCAAGTACCAAAATACCACACATCATTCTGAGGACTTAAAAACACCCCAAATGAACATAAAAAATTTTACAATATATAATTGGAGTATATAGACTAATTGGAGTAAATAGACTAATTGGAGTAGATAGACTAATTGGAGTAGATAGACTAAACTATCGCCCGGTTCACAATCCACCCACGTCTATTGAACAGGTGAAGAGGCTCATCCCTTGTTTCCTGTTTAGGATGCGGTTTCTGGTTTTCTCTTTTCCAATCTTCTCACGTTTTTTTCTCTCAATTGGAGTAGATAGACTAAACTATCGCCCGGTTCACACTCCACCCTCGTCTATTGAACAGGTGAAGAGGCTCATCCCTTGTTTCCTGTTTAGGATGCGGTTTCCGGTTTTCTCTTTTCCAATCTTTTCACACCTATGTAGCCCCCTGCACATCAGTGGCGTTACCGCCTTGCTTGGGGTGATATGATTTTAAAAAAAATGAATACAAAAGATACATACAAATTTCACATGAAATGACATCAACCTATGCGTATGGGTCGGGCCCTTAAACCTAAATTTGTATCGAATTCACCCCTGAATGCAAGTAACTACCTTTACTCTGTAATTTATGGAACTGAATAATGCACATAGAAGAATTTACTAAGTTTGGCTTGGCACAAGGGCAAATGTTTAGAGCAAGAAATGAGGATCGAACTTATAACAGTGTTAGTTTGAGTCATAAATAATTTCCCGTTTTTTGTTTGTCAAACTTATTTTTCAAAAGATAAAGTACAATTATAATTTATTTAATTATACATTCAACATTATGTGCAATGAACCATTGCCACTTATCAAGCACCTCTTGAGTAAAAGTCCACATGTTTTGACGTGAAGGTTTTAAATTTAAAATTTTTCTTGAATCTAATTTTCATTAGAAAAAGCTTTTCCTTCAACGCGTTTTGTAGCGATCGAAAAAGTTATTAATTGGTTGGTTCAAGGTCATGTGAATATGGGCGACCGTAAGAGCTAATAATTGGTTGGTTCAAGGTCATGTGAATTCGGCAGATTGAGTAGTACAGACTAACCAAGGTTCAATATTTTTCTTGTGTGGTTCTTACCTAATGCGGCCTATAACATTTTTCTTAATGATGAGCGCAGGTAGCTTTTCGTAAAACATTTATAGACACACTATAGACACACTATAGACACACTAGACACACACTATATGTACGTTGTGGCTCATTGGATATCGGCTCGGAACGAGAAATCGGGGAGCCGAGTTCGAATTCCAGCTGAATTCATTGCATTCACTTACACGTAAATACCCTTGGGAAAGGTATTAATCCGCCTATTCCTTCCAGTTATGGGTTAAATAACAGGACAAATTGGGTTCTATAGCCTTGGTCGGCAACCAGTCTACCGCAGAAAGCAATGGCATCCTACTGCGGGATAATCTTCTGCCCAGTCAGTCATGTCTCTTTCGAGACATGATCGCCCAAGCGTGTATCATGTATGACACTTAACTGACTGATAGCTGCTGGATATATAAATAAGCATTTATGGTTTCATTGCATTTTAAGAAATCTAAACCAATAATACTTCCAAAGATTCCAGCACATGCAAAAGTAAACTTTTAAGGTCGGTTTTGGATATTTATCATTATCAGCGTTTTACATTTAACTTTGCCTAATTTTATCACCTGTTATGTTATATTTTTAAAAAAAGGTCAGTTAGAAATGTATATTTGTCATTACAACTGGGTTCCAAAAACAGAAAAATTACTTAAGACCCCCAGTTTAATAATTTAACAATCTGTTCCAGTAGGCACTGAATTATTATCCCATTGCAATCTCTTAGATTATCTAGGTTCGATACAAGTTGTGGCATACCTAACAAGGATCGAACTCTACTGTGCTGTAGTAATGATTAACCAGACGAATTTATTAACTAATATGCAAATCTATAAACTTTCGTTAAATGTTATGTGCGCTCAGACAAGCAACAGATGAGAACTTTCTTTACTATCAAATAATCAATTAAAATGTTCTCTTTATTTAGATCATTTTAGTACTAGCAGAGAATTGAAGAATAACTCAATACACTAATAAATTAATTTCTAACCATCGGGCTACGCTAAAACACGCTGATAGTTGTCCACTAGAATTGTTATTATCTGGCACAAGGCAGCATTAGCACGGTCTTCTCGATGTATTGCAACTCACTGTTGAGCAGAGACTTAAAAACAATACGGGACGATCTAGAGAATGATCAATGCTTTTCCGGAAGTTGTCCGAAATATTATAGCCATAATTAAACCCATCCTGATTTTTCATGACTAATTATACTTAATAAAGCATGTCTTATTTCAATATTCACACAAATAGATATAGTTTAGAAACAAGAATCAGCACGATATAGTGTCTTTTAGTCTGAGATCAAAATATGCATTTTGCTCAGGATCAGTGTGTTATTCTCCGACTCTCTACCTAGAATTAGGGTAGCATTTGAAAACTACGTGAAAAGTTATTCTCGTAAAAATACATATATATAAATACGCATTAGACTTTATAACTATTTACTAAACGTAGTTTAGATATGATGCATGTTCTAAAGTATGGAGCACGCAGTGACGATCGAGTTTGACATATATATATATATATATATATATGTCAAACTCGATCGTCGAGTTTGACATATATATTTTATATATATACATATATATATACATATATATATATATATATATATACATATATATTTATATATATATACATATATATTTATATATATATACATATATATATACATATATATTTATATATATATACATATATATATACATATATTTTTATATATATACATATATATATACATATATATTTATATACATACATATATATTTTTACGAGAAAGTTATTCTCGTAAAAATACGTCAAACTCGATCGTCGATTTTGACATATATATTTTACATATATACATATATATATACATATATATTTATATATATATATACATATATATATACATATATATTTATATATATATATACATATATATATACATATATATTTATATATATATATATACATATATATATATACATATATATTTATATATATATACATATATATATACATATATATTTATATATATATACATATATATTTTTACGAGAAAGTTATTCCCGTAAAAATACATATATATATATACATATATATATATATATACATATATATTTATATATATATACATATATATATATATATATATATTTATATATATACATATATATTTTTACGAGAAAGTTATTCTCGTAAAAATACATATATATGGATACGCATTAGACTTTATAACTATTTACTAAACGTAGTTTAGATATGGTACATGTCCTAAAGTATGGAGCAGGCAGTGACGATCGAGCTTGACATATATATATATATATATGAACAGACTGAACGTCATATTGTAATTGAGACCTTACTAACACATCATCAAAGGTTCTCGTGGTAAAATTTTAATGATAGACATGACACATTAATATGAAATGAAGAAGGGAAGATGGAACTCGCTTAAAAACAAATTTTTAATCCAAATTAATCAAAATGTAAGGAGGTGTAAGCGTAAAGTTTCACAAAGAGCAATAAAATGGAAAAAAGGACTCACATACATTCCAACCGCCGTAAGGAGCGAATAGAGTGCTTCTTCTGTCTGCACAGGCTAGGGTGGTGTATTTTTAAGTACACAGCATCCATAAAACGTAGATTTTATGCTGAGCGGGCACTGTGAACAACAGAAAACCATGCATCCTCATACCAAGCGGCACAGTCGTGAATGTCAAATAAATGTTGTCCGATGGATGATATTAATGTGTCCTGTCTATCATTCAATTTTTTCAACGAAAACCTTTGATGTGTTGGCCGAAAGGGTCCTAAGGTCTTAATTACAATGTGACGTTCATTCTGTTCAAATCCATTTATTTTTTTCTGTTGGGTACAAGTCTCTATTAGTATCTATCTAAACTTATTTATATATTGAACTTTGTCTGTGTGTGTGTGTGTGCGTGTGTGTGTGTGTGTGTGTCCGTTACCTATAGACTCCGTAACGGCTGAACCGATTTTCTTGAAAATTTACACAGTTGTACTATAAGCGTCTGCGAGTGTTCTTAGATAGGTTTTGTGTCGAGGTACCCCCGATAAATATCGAAAAGTGATAATCGAAAAAATCGGGTTATAGAAGGAGTGGTCCGATTTTAATCAAATTTGATACACTCATAGACAAAGACATAAGAAACGATATTCAAAAGTTTCAATGTTGCAGTTCTTACAATAGTGCAGAAAATTGATTATATATATATATACCAGGAAATCAAAATTTGACTTACATCCATTTAATTTTCTTTCAGTCTACGGTTTCGCTTTAACTGGAAACTTTTTAGTCTTTCGTGCCAACGTCCAAAGAATCTGAGCTCCATGACCATGGATTAGTTTTAAAGCCTTCATTACATCCGAGCAACGCCGGGCTATACTGCTAGTATAAATATATATGGAATTCGAGTTTGATATTGTCTTATTTGGACCTTTTATCGCAGTAAAGTTAGGATACTCACTGGCTGCTAGAATATACAGCGCGAAATTCGAAATAACATAGTAGCTTCCGATGTGACTTGAATTCGCTTCCCTCATCTCGGGAGAACGACTTTAATGGATATTGCTTTATCTAGCTCGATGACTAAGTGGAACATAAATCTAGAGGCAATCTGCTTGACATTTTTTATGCAATCATGGTTTTGTTACCTTTGTAAGAGCAGAGTTATTGATTTTGAAATGTTGAGGTCTGCGTTGATGGATTTCATGATATATCAATCCGTTGTTAGGCTATTTAGTATCGGAATCCGAGGTGATTTGGTAGACTTTGGTCGTGTTTATACGTGCATTTATAGGTGAGCATTTGTTATTTGTTTCTTATATTCATAATATAAATATTGGTTGTGTTTATATTAGAGTTAGCAAGTATCCACTCAGTAGATTGCATCTTTTGGTGGGCAGGGGCTTATCCATCTGCAAATAATACAGTCAACGTATTCTAGGCACTCCGACAGGACAGTAAAAATTTACATGAAGCTATCATTATTTTAGTAGAAATTTTATTAAATCTTATTCTTGTTGCTTTTAAGATAATTTTTTTCTTTTTTTCTTTTTTTTTTTTTACTCTAAGCAAGATGATAAAAGCCACTAAAATGTAATGAGTTATTGTCATAAAAAAAGAGGCAATGAAATAAAAAGATTAAAGATGGCAGAAAATGACAATTAACGTTGCATTTGAATGTTTGAAAATCATGGTTGACAGAAAAGTAAGAAACCAGAAGAGATTTTCCCAAGCAAGAAGTACAAGAGAATAAACTATCAGCAGATTGGAGTAGATAGACTAAACTTTATTGGAGTAGATAG
The DNA here is from genome assembly GCA_037127315.1 of Ascarosepion bandense. Lineage (NCBI taxonomy): Eukaryota > Metazoa > Mollusca > Cephalopoda > Sepiida > Sepiidae > Ascarosepion > Ascarosepion bandense. The sequence goes on from JBBBDQ010002094.1 coordinate 367,673, forward strand.
ACTAAACTATCGCCCGGTTTACACTCCACCTACGTCTATTGAACAGGTGAAGAGGCTCATCTCTTGTTTCCTGTTTAGGATGTGGTTTCCGGTTTTTCTCTTTTCCAATCTTTTCACTCTTACGTAGCCTCCTGCGCATCAGTGGCGTTTTTGCCTTGCTTGGGGTGATATGATTAAAATATATATATATATATATATATATATATATATATATATATATATATATATATATAAATTATGGTGGTAAATTTTCGTTGTAAGTCCCGACGCTTTTCCTCTTCAAATTTAACCAAAATAGCATTATCTCTGTGCAAATGTATATGCTGAACTCAAATCAACTGTTAGTTATTGAAGAAACTTACCTTTTTTTTTAATCTAAATGTCCATAAAAAAACGAACTATATCTTGCACTTTTTCTCTCCCGTAACTCTTACGAAGTCATGTAATTAACTTCAGAATGACGTACTGCATATGTGAACGAATTTTGGCAGATTTTTGGTCGATTTTTCTTCCTTTACTGATACTTCCGGCGCTGTACTTCCGGTAATAAAAGTAATGTGCTATTGTATTTCTACGCTTATTACTTTCATGACAGGAAGTACATCACCGGAAGTTTCAGTAAAGGAAAAAATCGACCAAAATTCAAAAGAAAATTGCTGCCTACGTAGAACGTCATTCAGCAGTTAATTACATGACTTCGTTAGAGTTACGGGAGAGAAAAAGTGCGAGATATAGTTCGTTTTTTTTATGGACTTTCAAAGCATAAAAAGGTAAGTTTCTTCAATAACTAATTGTTGATTTGAGTTTAGCATATACATTTGCACAGAAATAATGCTATTTTGGATAAATTTGAAGGAGGAAAAGCCGTCGGCACCTAAAACAAACATTTACCATTATGGTTACATCTAACAATTTTAACAGCAAAATTATGAAACCTAGCTATAAATCTAGTATTGCGCTGAAATTTGTAAGGTCAAGATAAGATAGAGAAAAGCTCATCGAAACAATCGCTATGAAAATATATATAGAAAAGGTACAGAAAAACTACGTTAAAATATAGAGAATGCCATCAAAAATGGGATACCAGGTCCGGGCCAATAGCGTTGCAAAGTCTTCTTGGGATTTTGTCACGAATTTCTAGATATAAAGCAAAAGCATCAGACCAGATGTGTCAGCAATATTTGATGAACGGACGAATCGTACATTTATAAATGTGCAAAATAGATTCTGATGAGAAAAATTGTCTAGCACAACATATTAAACAAACTTTCCTAACAGCAGACCTAGCAACTGATTCAATATAATTGTTCTACTTCAAATTAACGCAAAGCCCATTTTTTGTTTTCTTGCTAGTTTACCGATTCCGTTAAAAAAGAACAGCCCATATGGAATTAATAATTTGTAAATTCATTACGGCTATTTGAACGTTTTTATATATGAATCTTTAAACATATTTTCCAATGATTATTCTTCTACTCTGCTCTTTCTCAGAGGGTAAATGTTCGTTTTAGGTCCAGAAGGCTCCCCACTTCAAATTTATCTAAAATAGCATTATTTCTGTGCAAATGTATAGGCTGAACTCAAATCAACAATTAGTTATTGAAGAAACCTACCTTTTTATATAAACGTCCAGAAAAAAATCGAACTACATTTTGTCTCCCGTAACTCTAACGCAGTGATGTAATTAACTGCTGAATGTCTTTCGGCGTAGGACAACAAATTTCGGTCGATTTTTGGTCGATTTTCTTCCTTTACTGAAACTTCCGGCGATTTACTTCCTGTAATGAAAGTAATACGCTATTGTTTTTCTACGCTTATTACTTTCATTACAGGAAGTAAATCGCCGGAAGTTTCAGTAAAGGAAGAAAATCGACCGAAAATCGACCGAAATTTGTTGTCCTACGCAGTACGTCAACAATATTATATTTAAAGACCTTGTTTTAAAATTCTGAGTTCATAACTGGCATTTTTAGACTCTGGAATTTGACGCTGTACAATGTTCTTGAGAGAAAAGGAACAGTCAAAATTTGATTGTAGGTAAGTATAAGATTTCATTAACATTTATTTCAAAACAATACACTTCTCAAATAACCAGCTGGGTATTACATTCTTACTAAGCCTTTTTGAACTTGCCTCAGATAACTGCATATTTTCCATTTTTGCCAAAGATAAATGTTAGAGTCTAGAGGAAAAACATGCTAGAATTTTATATGGTGATTTCAGATCATTCACGCTAACTAAATGTTGAATATTCATGTAGCACAATTTTCCAACTTCTTCTTTTCCTCCGATTTGAGCTAGTAGCAAAGTAAATATCTACATAGCATTCCAGTTCTTGAAGTAGTTACTGCATTTGAGTACTTCTATAATCTACCCCAGCAACCGACGTAAAAGATCGACCTTCTACTTTTTGAGACGAGGCACTGGTTTTGGTTCGATATCTAAAGTTATTTATAAATGGAACTTCGTCTCTGTGTGTGTGTGTGTGTGTGTGTGTGTGTGTGTGTGTGTGTGTGTGTGTGTGTGTGTGTGTCCCCGAAACGGCTGAACCGATTTTCTTGAAAATTTACACAGTTGTACTATAAGCGCCTTGCGAGTGTTCTTAGCTAGGTTTTGTGTCGAGGTACCCCCCGATAAATATCGATAATCGAAAAAATCGGGTTATAGAAGGAGTGGTCCGATTTTAATCAAATTTGATACACTTATAGTCAAAGACAGAAGAAACGATATTCAGAAGTTTCAAAGTTGCAGTTCTTACAATATTGTAGAAAATCGATAATATATATGTAGTGGACGAAGCGTCCACTTACTAATTTATGTTTAACGAGTCGACTCGACGTAACCTTAGTCATGATTTGAAGCAGGATTTAAGAAAGAACGAAAAGGCGAAAGTAACCAGAAAAACAATGTATTGACAAAGGTTACATGGGGTTGAGAGAGCATGCATAAGAAAGTGAAAAGGAAAGAGTCATTCCCCTTCGTCTGTTCGTAGAAACAAAATAAGATGTATGAAGTTTTTTTTCTAGCTGAAAGAAAGGTTTGTAACAATTGTTAAGATTATCGTAAAGAGTTCAAAGTTCAAATCCTTGATGAAGAAAGTCAGACAGAAGACAAAGTTCTGTGTCTGTGTGTGCGTTGAGTAGAGAGAGAGAGATTTACATGCGAATGTAGCAATCTTAGGCAGTCTGTGGATTTCTACTGACGAAGGTTGGAAAAATTGTAAATTTATGTGTAGGAAGTTATTTTATGTAAAGTCCTGTTTGAATGAAAGTTAATGTGCATAGTGTTAATGTCGGAGAAGAAAAATAAAAGAAATTTGCGCCACTAATTGCTACCCGCAATTAGTGCGCGTGTGTTTGTGTGAGTTAGGGAGACATGTCTGCTCTTGTCCCGGGACGAAATCCTAACTAGCGTACCACGTGATGTTTTCCGCTTTTATTGGCATCGTTTTGGCGGGAAACAAGTCATCGTGTGGACGCCGAGTGACCATGCGCGCGCGTGTGTGTGTGTGTGTGTGTGTGGGTGTCAATGTATGAAACCCCATATATATATAAAAGGCAAGATGTTTGTGTGTGTGTCTGTGTATCTGCCTGTATGTCTGTATTTTTTCAGCCCTTTTATTTTAGTTTTGCTTTGGCTTTGTCTCTAAGTAGATATAATTGTAGTTCTTAGTCTCAGCCATGATACTATTTACTCAGAGGACTTATTTAGCCTTCTAAATTCAGTTTATGACGAAAAAACTTATTTGATATCGATACCAGGAAATCAAAATTTGACTTACATCCATTCATTTTTCTTTCATTCTACGGTTTCGCTTTAACTGGAAACAACTATTGCTTTTTAGTCTTTCGTGCCAACGTCCAAAGTGTCTGAGCTCCAGAACCATGGATTTAGTTTTAAAGCTTTCATTACACCCGAGCAACGCCGGGCTATACTGCTAGTATTTGTATATTTCTCAGCTGTGCCTTCCGTCAGTGTTCAAGCATCAGGTATCATCAGATACTTTCAATGTCAGCTTTTATGTCAAGCAATTTTCCTTACTTGGACGTTTGACGTGACACAATCTTATTGTCATTACTTTCCTATACTTGTAAAATGTCCAGTTTCTTTTGTGTTAGAATTGTGTGTTTGTTTACCAGTTGATTTATGAATAAGCGAAATGTTTGAATCGATAAAAACCACTTTAAAAATCATTATTCATTCTTAAAAGAAAAGAAAACAAAGTCTCGACATTGTCAAACTATATCCAAACCTCCTCGAAAGATCGATGTAGATTAGCATAAATAATTTAACGTGTATCTAAGGAGATCACGTCCGGCTAATATTCAGTTTAAATGAGGTGAATATATCTTTTCAAAAAAATGTTAACTGTATCGATCAGTTAGGTAAAGCAAAAACGCCGAAATTATACACCGGAAGAAAGTTTCAACAGAGGCGTAAAATAAATATTAATTGAAGTCCTGCCATGAGTCACTGTCATAATTCTACGGTCGATTTAAACTAGTATTACCGTTTTTTACTATTATTATTTTAATGAAAACAGAGGCTCAGATTTAACTTCCACTAGCAGTATAGCCCGGCGTTGCTCGGGTGTAATGAAAGCTTTAAAACTAATCCATGGTCCTGGAGCTCAGACTCTTTGGACGTTGGCACGAAAGACTAAAAAGCAATAGTTGTTTCCAGTTAAAGCAAAACCGTAGAATGAAAGAAAAATGAATGGATGTAAGTCAAATTTTAATTTCCTGGTATCGATATCAAATAAGCTTTTTTCGTCATAAACTGAATTTTGAAGGCTAAATAAGTCTTCTGAGTAAATGGTATCATGGCTGAGACTAAGGACTACAAGTATACCTATTTAGAGCCAAACCCGAAGCAAAAACTAAAATAAAAGGGCTGAAAAAAATACAGACATTCAGGCAGATACACAGACACACACACAAACATCTTGCCTTATATATATATATATATATATGTGTATATATATTATCGATTTTCTGCACTACTGTAAGAACATCGTTTCTCATGTCTTTGTCTATGAATGTATCAAATTTGATTAAAATCGGACTACTCCTTCTATAACCCGATTTTTTTCGATTATCGATTTTCGATTTTTATCGGGGGTACCTCGACACAAAACCTAGCTAAGAACACTCGCAGACGCTTATAGTACAACTGTTTAAATTTTCAAGAAAATCGGTTTTACCGTTTCGGAGTCTATAGGTAACGGACACACACACACACACACACACAGACAAAGTTCCATTTATAAATAAGTTTAGATAAAGCTTTATTCTGCTTTAATTCATCCTAATTACAAAAGGATATTTTGGGACTACTTTTATGGTAAGCGGGACTTTCCATTGTGAATGTAGGGGCTCTGGGTGTAGATCTTTTAAAACGACAATTGTTATTTATTGCTGTTCGAAACAATGCGTTCTTCGGCTTACTTCACTATCTTAATGCTTAAAGTTTTTGATATGAAATAAAAGAACAGTGAATATAATTGTAAATATTCTGCAAATCCTGTTCTTCTACCTCTACGTAATTGTCAGTTTCATTTGTAGGTGTAATCGTCAGGTTGGGAAGGAAGGAAATATTCACGAAATAGTTGCAATCCAGAGAGAGAGAACGATATTTACTGACGAAGGGGAGATAACTTGGTCATAGTATCATCAACTGCAAGATTTTTCCATGAATTCTTCTGTTCTACAATTGCCCCTATAGGTTGCCTAACTTAATAAATTGGGAGTTTAGCTCCATAAAAATTATTACTCATTTTAGATTTTTATGTTTTATCAGGAATATATACTTATGTCTATACGTTGCCATTAGCTCTTGCCATTCAGTATATTAGCATCCCCCACGCCTTCATAAATTAACAATTTTGTTCAGTTAGATATATGTTGCGTCTGATGACTTAACTATTATAAATCTAAGCTATAGTTAATATTTCTCTCTTAATTTTAGGAGTACTTTAAGAGTTTTCTCTTGGTTCACAATAATGAGCCGAAAGAGTAAAATTACAGGGTGCGATGGGTAAATTGTTGCTATTTAATAAATTTTTATTACGCGCATGCGCGTTGTGTGTTTTTTATTTTGTCGACTGATCAGTATAGTAGGGTCAGTTGGGAACCGCCTGTGAGGAAAAAACCATCATGACGCAATTCACTTCGCCAGAAAGGATTCAGAAAGAGTTAGACGAGTTTCATGGTTATTATGAAGATACGGCAGATCGTAACACTCGTTTTAATAAAAGAACTCCCAAATTTATTTGCGAAGACCTCAGACTCAACGGGGGCCTACATCAAATGTTTTGAGGAGGTAGTGCTACCCTGGATCAAGACGGTGGCTACTGGAAGACCTTATGTCTGGCAACTGGACTCTATACCATGCCCTACAAACAAGAGAACCCAATATGATTTTGAAGCAATTTCTGCAACTACATGACCCCTTATATCTGGTCACCTAACTCCCTAAACTGCAAACTCCTTGATTATTATGTGTAAGGTGAAGTTTAACGAGAGACCAAAAAAATTCCTTGTAACACCAAAAAATTAACTGAAGGCAAGGATTATGACAGAATTCACCAATTTTAACAAGGAGGCTGTCCACAAGACAAGCAAGAGATTACAAAGTCGTCAGGAAACCGTGGTTGAAGCCAATAGAGATTTTAATGAATAAATTTACTATTTCAAGATGTTTTTTGTAATTTTGGTAAATATATCTTTTAAAATGAGATGTCAATACAAATAAAATTTGTCACATTGATGTTGTATAAAATATACAATATGCCTTAGTGCGCAAGAAAATGGCAGTCGGTTGTACACAAAGTTTTATCGTTAAAATCTTTGTAATATTATTAAAAGAAATAACCAAAGAATTTCTTAGTTTTCTTGAATTTTATTTTAATCCATTTTAGAACTTTCAAAATTTTGGTTAAAAATCTTGTTTCTATGGCGTCAACGGAAGAACATAAATTAGTATTGGAAATTTGAATATGTTTTTTACAGTGAAAAACATTGACTTGGAAATAAAAATCAGATTTTAAAATTAATTTTTTTCTGTGCGTATAAACGTCCCATTTTTCTGTAAATACTTACATCCATACATTACATATGACTACAATTATTTCCACCTAACATAAATCTCGCAAACATTAGGTTATCGAGAGACGTCAAAGCCTCATAAAACACCCACCGCGGTGTTAAAAAATTACTTTTCCTTGATTTTTTAACCAAAAAGTTATATTTGTTTTAATTCCGGTTAATTAAGCTTTAAATCAGTTCAGTCAGTTATAAAGTACCATACGTGATACACACAAGCGCGATCATGTCTCGAAAAAGACATGACTGACTGGACAGAAGATTTTCCCGCAGTAGGTTGCTATTACCTTCCGCGGTAGACTGGTTAGCAATCTGTCCTGCTATTTCAAACTTTGTTGAAGAAATAAAAGATGGATTTTCCCAAGGGTATTTGCCCGTAAGTGAATGCAACAAATTCATTTGAAATTCGAACTTGTTCTGAGCCTATGCACCTCAATGCACCTCAATGCACCTCGATGCACCTCAATGCACCTCAATGCACCTCAATGCACTTCCTATTAAATCAGTTAAACGTCCTCAAATAAAGTTTTAGAAAAGTATAATTAAGTTTTAAACGATTTTTTAATAAAAAGATTTGTGGTGTGTGTTGAAAGATTTGTTAATAATGGCGATTTTACTCAGAATTTTAAAAAAATTATAATCAGTTTAAATCTGTTGAAATATTGCTTGTTGGAAATATTAAATTTAATTTATTAGCTTGGAATTAAAACTAACATAAAATATTCAAATATTCTAGGAAGTTTTTCATTTTTGCAATACACTTTAAATCTTAGGTACTGCTTTTTTTTAGGTACCTATATACATACAGTAGCGGCTATAATATAAGGAACGCAAACAACAAAAACATAAATATATGTATTACTTAAAATGTAATGCATGATTAGCAATGAATTTTTACCAAATAAAGATTAGGGTGTAATGCATAAATATTATACAAATTTACAAAAATTTACATAATAGTTCTTTTTTTAAATAAAGATTAAATGGAACAAAGGAAATAAGCTACTGGACAAAAGTTAAGGAACGATGTTAATAATTTGCATAAACTTTAATTTACATTGTTAAAAAAATTGATGGAGCTTTTCAACAATAAGTAAAAGTTAATTAGAACTTTATTTTTAAGCAATATGGCAAATTCTACACTCAAAACGCTCTCTTTTAAAGAAAAAACTCATTATCGCTATCAAGAAAAAAGTCAATTTCAAAAATTTCTGATACTGTTCATAGGTCTAAAAGTGTCGTTCATCATGTAATTAGCAGGTATAAAACTGATAAAACGTTAGATGCAAAACCAAAAACCGGCAGACCTCCAAAAACATTGCAAGGAGAAGATCGAAGAATTGTTAGAATATCTACAAAAAACCGTTTTGAAACTGCTACATCAATTGCCTGTAAATTTAATGAAGAGACAGATAATAAGATCTGAAGGAGAACGGTTGCTCGCAGGTTAAAAAATGCAGATTTGCATACCCGTTTCCAGCTTCGAAGCCTCTCATTTCAAAGCAAAACTAAAGGGCACGCCTGGAGTGTGCGATAGAACATGTTGTTTGGATTGACTCACAATGGGATACAGTTCATTTCAGTGACGAGTACAAGTTTACTATATTTGGTTCTGAGAGCAAAACTTACGTACGCCGTAGAACATGTAAAAGACTGTCTTCTCAATGTGTCAAGAAAACCGTTAAGTTTGGTGGCGGCAGTGTGATTGTGTGGGGAATGATTTCATCTGCAGGTGTTAGACCTATCATCCGCGTACATGGCAATATCATTGCTGAGATTTACAAAAGGCTTATTCAGCAGCATTTGGTACCAACATTACATCATAATCTTTATGAATATCTTAGTTTCATGCAGGACAATGCACCTTGCCACAAGGCTCAGAAGGTTATGGCTTTATTTGAAGAAGAAGGAATTGCCCTAATAAAGTGGCCAGCCCAGAGCCCCGACCTGAATGCAATAGAAAATGTTTGGAATATTACTGGAGAAAACGCTCAGAAAAGAAACCCTAAAAACCAGGATCACCTATGGGAGTTATTAAAAGACGAATGGGAGGGAATTACTGCTGATTTTTGCAAGAAATTAATTAGATCATGTGGTCGACGATGCATAGAAGAATTCATTGAAAATAATGGGAATTTTACCAAATATTAAATTTTGTTGATATTTTGTTCACAATCAAGTATTAACAAGATCGTTTCTTAACTTTTGCCCAGTAGCTCATTTCCTTCGTACCATTTAATCTTTATTTTTAAAAAAAAACTATCATGTAAATTTTTGTAACTTTGTATAATATTTATGCATTACACCCTAATCTTTATTCGGTAAAAATTTCATTGCGAATCATGCATTACTTTTTAAGTAATACACATTTATGTCTTTGTTGTTTTCGTCCCTTATATTATGGCCGCTACTATATATATATATATATATATATATATATATATATATATATTATGGACTCTCCCATCGATTTCGATGTATGAGGGTCTAACCTTAGCAAGACATCCACACAGAGATTTGTTTATAGTGGTGAAGGCATTGTGTAGTACCATCCACACTTTTTGGAACTGCTGATAACAAACAATCGGTGCAGAAATCTGCCACAGATCGCATGAACAGCAGACCTCAATTATTTAACCCATAATTGGAGGGAACGGACGGATTAATACCTTTCCCAAGGGTACTAGTGCGCTCGACTGGAATTGGAACTCGGCTCACCGATTTCCCCCTCCAAGCCGACATCCACCGCACCACAACGCACATCCTTGAACGCTAACAGCACCTGGTATTCCCAAGTGGTCAGCCACCTAAGTACTGACCAGGCTCAACGTTGCTTAACGTTATATATATATACAATATATATATATATATGTTGTATGTAAAGAGGAAGCATTTGCTCTTACAAAAGTATACACGACCTAGTAAGAATCGGACTCACTTTGCATGGTCTGAAAGACGAACTTGCTATTACCTCATGATGAATGTCCGTGAGCGTGTGTATGTATATAAGATTTTACTAACGACACTCAGTGTGGATCAAACCGCTTACACTTATCATACTAGAAATGCTTCACTGCGAGCCGCTCTCTCTAAAAGGAGTGAGTTAAATGTTTTTAGTGAAAAAAAAATTTCTTTCGTTTTTTATTAAATCTTTTAAAGAAATACTGGAAATTGCTTTGGTTCCTTAAAAACTATATAAAATATATTTACGTATATATTCAAATGTCGTAAATATATTCGTAATTTTACATAAGCTGGAAGACTTTTCTTGCTCACTATTAACGCTCTATTTATTAATATTGAACACTTTACTTACAAAGACTGCTTACTTTAAAGACGTTATCTTCCAAAAAATACACTGATCAAAGCTTAATCCTCTATCCAAGTCCATAGAGATAAAAGGGGGAAATAGGAGATAGTATTGCGTAGTATTAATCCTCTAAGCCCACACCTCATTTTTCACTTTTTTATATAACTTTCTGAACCATCCAGAAGATGTGTGTGTGTTTGTGTGTGTGAAAAAGAGAGAGAGAAAGATATATATATATATATATATATATATATATATATATATATATATATATATAATGGTTAGCACTCGCGCACAAGCTTAAAACAATATTTACTGCCGGTTTTATATATATAATGTGTAAGAGTTTATTTAGGGTTGTATTTCGGGTAGAGAGTGGAGGTTTTCATTTCCCTCGTTTTATTGCATTTTGCTGAGCTGCAGGGATCTGATAAAATTTGTTTCGATCCTTGTCTAGATCGAAGAAGTTTCTGGGCGTCTCTGGGATTTAGGCAGCGGGCACGCGTACATCCGGCGGGTTCTTCCACACTACCGCAGCCCATGGGACGTGGACGTGACCAGATAACGTTCGGTGTATTTAGGATAAGATCTATGGAATAAGAAGAAAGAAAGTGTTTCTACCGTTAGTTTCAAAGTCTTTTATTTTTCTGATGTTTTTTTCTTTTTCTTCTTCTTTTACTGTCTTCTGTCTTTCTTTCTTCATTTTTTATACCTTCTTTGCATTTAGTATGAAGAAATCTCAAAATGTTTGTTCATATATTTCTTTCTTTCTTTGTCTGTCTGTCTGTCTGTCTGTCTGTCTCTCTCTCTCTCTCTCTCTCTCTCTCTCTCTCTCTCTCTCTGTCCATATATATATATATATATATATATATAGAAAGAGTTTAAAATTTGCAACATTAGTGAATGGAATCCAATATATCGAGTATGGAACGTTTGTAGATATAAACAGTATGGACATAAAAATCAACACTGCATGTTTTACGCCTTCAACTCCTCAGATGGTTTGCTGATCGCCCGAGCAATTTTCTCTCTGTTTCTGTCAATTACATAATTTTTTATCTCGTTTTCTCTTTCTATCGCTCCGCTTCTCTATCAATTGCGTACTTTCTCTCTATTTACGTCTCTCTCACACTTTCTTCCCCTCTTTCCCTCACTTTTTACTCTGCCCTGGACTCTTCTCCCCTCCTCCACCACGAAAAGCTGGGTTTCATTTCAGTGTCAGTTTAGTTTTTCACCAAACCACCATTGAAAATAATACTGCCTGCGCTGTTCATAAAAACTTTAAAAGATTGAATGAAGCATCTGTAAAGTTCCTTTTAAGTAAATCATATTGCCTTGTACCATCTTGTTATTGTAAATGTTCAAATGTCTATTATTTTTATTTATTTTTTAAATTTTATTTGGCTTTACTGCGTTGTTTGAGGTGATACCGATTTTAAAAAATCTATTAGTTATGTATTTGTCTTTCTCTTTTTACTTTCTCTGTTTATAGTTTACGTAATTCTCTTTCTGACGGATTCAAAGGAAATGCATTGTTACAGAAAGTGTGAATCTGGCTAGAATTTTGCTTTACAACACTGCAATAAGCAATCACTTTATTTGAATGATGCAATAGAAGAGCAAATACATTTTCTAGGTAAGAACAATACAGAACAATACCCACATTTATTCTCCAAATACAGTATAACCCGGATATAAGATATCCGGATATAAGTGAACGTTTATCCGGTCCCAACAACTCTCTTATATCAGGGTTACAACGAAGCAAATGATTGGTAAGTAAGATAGATTGGAAAGTTTTTCCACTTGCCTTATATGGACACGTAACGGTGCGGGGTTGAACCAGAAGCGATGGTAAAAAAAGTGGAAAATTGGAAACCAAAAGAGTAAAAAAATATATTAGTTTACTAGCAGTATAGCCCGGCGTTGCTCGGGTGTAATGAAAGCTTTAAAACTAAATCATGGACCTGGAGCTCAGACTCAGCCTAAAGAATATTTGTGTGAAGTTTGGTGAGAATCGGATAAAAATTGTGGATTTGTATAAAGGACATACAGACAGATAAACAGACACACACGTGTGTGTGTGTGTGTGTGTGTGTGTGTGTGTGTGTGTGTGTCCGTTACCTCTAGATTCCAAAACGTTTGAACCAATTTTCTTGAAAATTTACACAGTTGTACTATAAGCGTCTGCGAGTGTTCTTAGCTAGGTTTTGTGTCAAGGTACCCCCGATAAATATCGAAAATCGATAATCGAAAAAATCGGGTTATAGGAGTGGTCCGATTTTAATCAAATTTGATACACTCATAGACAAAGACATACGAAACGATATTCAGAAGTTTCAAGGTTGCAGTTCTTACAATAGTGCAGAAAATCGATAATATATATATAAAAGGTAAGATATGTGTGTGTGTGTGTGTGTGTGTGTGTGTGTGTGTGTGTGTGTGTGTGTGTGTGTGTGTGTATTTTCAGCCCTTTTATTTTAGTTTTTGCTTCGAGTTTTTGCTAAGTAGGTATAATTGTAGTTCTTAGTCTCAACCATGATACCATTTACTCAGAGGACTTATTTAGCCTTCAAAATTCAGTTTACGACGAAAAAAACTTATTTGATATCGATACCAGCAAATCAAAATTTGACTTACATCCATTCATTTTTCTTGCAGTCTACGGTTTCGCTTTAACTGGAAACAACTATTGCTTTTTAGTCTTTCGTGCCAACGTCTAAAAAGTCTGAGCTCAAGGACCATGGATTAGTTTTAAAGCTTCCATTACACCCGAGAAACGCCGGGCTATACTGCTAGTTACTATTAAGTAAAAGAGCAGCACGCCAACAAATTGACGCAGGGGTAAAAATATACGAAGCCAAGCATACTCGTCATGAGACCCAGTTTATCCCAAGGTATTTTCGGCACATGCGTTACAGCCAAGTGTGCACAATATAGTGACAGGTTTTGATAAAAGTAGGGCATAATCTTGAAGATATGATTTAGTAAACAATATTTTCAGATCAAGTAACCCAGTACACTGAGATGGTTCCCAACTGAGGGTGTTTCTAAGTACCTCCTAAGGTATCTTTCTTTTTGAGTAATAACTTAAACTAAATTCTAATTCACGAAAACAAAACATGGAAAGGTTAACAACTCCAATCCATTAAGATAAGAAACTATGAGCGTCATGCCTGGTGTAACATAATTATTATCGTTATTATTATTGAGAAGCATGCCAACCAAGTGATTCTGGGGTACAAATATACGAAGCCTAATATACCTATTGTAGTTGTTGGCGGTGATGGTGTTATAGATATGTTTTCATATCAGTTCTTAATATCTGGTAATTAATGCATGAATAGCTAACCACAAAAGCAACCTTAAGTATCATACAAGTTTCCTCTGGCCCTATTTATTATTATGTCATTTTTCATCATATTTCGATTTCTGCTTTGGTCTCACAACCAACCAAGTCTGCGGGGAGACCTAAGGCAGGTAGTGGCGTGTTGTTATGGCTCCATTTCATGTTTTTCTATCTTCCCTATCATCCCCAGCATTACATAGATAAAGTTTTCCTTAGTGTGTGGGCTGTACTTAATAAGACAATTTTTTGTATATCTCTTAAGCTGGGGTTTCCAGGGATTCTTTCAATGTGTTGTTTTGTTCCATTTTTTATCATTCCAAGTGCACCTACTATCACTGGCACAACTCTTGTTTTCAATTTCCACATTTTTTCTATTTCAATTTCCAGGTCTTTATATTTTGACAGTTTTTCAACTTCCTTGATTGCTATGTTACAATCCGCTGGACAAGCCATATCAATTAATAGACAAGTTTTCTCCTTCTGGTTTTTAACAATAATGTCTGGCCTGTTTGCTTCAATTTTTCTGTCTGTGTAGATGGTGTAATCCCATAGAATGGTTACATCTTCTATTTCTGTAACCGGTGCTGGGTGATGTTCATACCAGTGTTTGTTTACAGCTTTTCCATAATGTTTACACATTGCCCAATGTAAATATTGCCCAACTCTATCGTGGCGATTTTTATATTCATTTGGGGCAAGCACAGAACAGCCTGAGATTAGGTGGTCTATTGTTTCTTGGTGTTTATCACAAAACCTGCATTTTTGATCCATATTATTATGCATAATATTTGCCTGAAAGTTTCTAGTGAAAAGACTTTGGTCTTGTGCTGCAAGAATAAAGCCTTCAGTTTCAGACTTTAATCCAGATGCACGTAACCATCGATGAGTATTAACTTTGTCAACATTGGATTTATTGGCACGTACTGGATATTGGCCATGCAGAGGTTTGTCTTGCCAGCGCTGTTTCATCTTTTCAAGAGCTTTATCTTTGGCTTTCATTTTCATATTTTTTGCCGCAATAGTTGGTTCTTGGCTTCTTCTTCTTCTTCTTATTATTATTATTATTTCCAGATTTACTCTCTAATACAATCCATTGCCAAATTTTTATATGAAACCTGATGTAAAGGAAATTTTTTCTTAGAAAGTTGTTGAACATATTACAGCGCGTGTAGGGTTCTTTTTTTTCTGAGTCTGTGATCACAACATTTTCTATCTCAGATAGGCGTTTCGTGGGATTTTTTAATGTTTCTTTAATTAACATTTGTTGTGGATTCCGGATGAGAAACCACACAAAATAATAAATAACAAAACAGATATGGAGATAGAAAATGTAAGTTATAATGCACAAAATATACCAACTGGAACACGGGTTAGTCAACTCAGGAATACTATTAGTAGAAATAAATATATACAATCTTGAAGTGAAAGAATATGTCCGGGTAATGAGTCAACTCATTGTAATGAAACAACTCCAACTAACTCTGCACCAACCTACTGACCCACTAAGCAACTCTTTACAACTCTTCAACTGCCATTCTCTGTATAGGCAGGATTATATGTACACATCAGGCGAGTCGATTCTTGTATACAAAAATGGGCGATCCCACAACAATATTCTTTTTAATCATTCCTAGTGCTCTTATCAATATTGAAATACTGAATGTGCTTACAACCCATATCTATCACTATTATTATTACTATTATTATTTATTAGTATAGTTTCTGTCAAAAATGAGATTATTTACACATGGTTTGGCACTTTTGCCAAGTATCAAATGTATTTGCGCGTTCTCTGTAAAGCTATACACGCATACACGTAGACAGATAGATAGATAGATAGATAGATAGATAGATAGATAGATAGATAGATAGATAGATAGATGTGTGTATGTGTGTGTGCAAAGATAGCTAGATATATAGACACTTCGTTTAATATATATGGCTTATTAAATATCAATTAATGCTCTCAACATTATAGTATCTTATTTGCTACAAATTTGATTTGTTAGGAAACTGGAAGATACAATGAAATAACACAAGAAAAATTAACGAAAGAACGATAGATTATCATCATTTAATTACAGTATCTTGTTTACCTCTTCTTATATTAGACACTGGAAGATACAATGAAAGTATGACGTAAGTACATATTCAAGAACAAACAATAGAACAATGAAAATAATAGCATAGATTATGATCATTTCAATATAATATAATGCTCTTTATATTATAGTATCCTGTCAACCATTTAATTGATTAGACACTAGAGGATACAATAAAAACATAACACAAAAATAAAGTAAAGAACTAGAATAATATTATTTGTTATTGTCATTTAAATATAAAGTAATATTTTTAATATCATGATATCTTTACATACGGCCATATTACGTCGAAACATGAAAACAGTGTTGAGCATTTATCACTAAAATTAAGCAACGTCTATCCTGGTCAGTAGTTAGATGAGTAATGACTTCAGAATACCAGGTTCAATGGATGTACAACGGTTGTAATAGATAACGGCTCGGAGTGAGAAATGGCCGTACTAGAGTTCTAGTCAAGTTTGTTTCATTCACTTGGGCGCAAATACCTTCTGGAATTTCATCTCTTCTACCTAAACTCAAACTTTAACTCCTGATACCGATGGAAAAATCGCGACTATTTTACCTACCTAGTAGATTTTTTTTTCATTTGTTCCTGCGTTTGTACGTTACGCTTTCATTATTTTCTAACGTCCACTTCCGTAAGTAAGCTTTATATTATAATATTCAATATTATTTTAACAGAAGACGGAAAGTGCGACACAGAGATCCGAAGGCGAATTGGCATGGCGAAGGAAGCATTCCAGAAATTGAGTAAAGTATTAAGAAACAGGACAATTTCGCTAGAAACTAGGAAGAGAGTACTAGATTGCTACGTGATGTCCGTCCTTCAATATGGCAGTGAATGCTGGACAATACCATCAAAGATGAAGGAAAAACTTGAAGCAACTGAAATATGGTTCTACAGAAGGATGCTGTGAATCTCATGGATCGAGCATGTGAGCAATGATGAGGTCTTGGAAATGATGGAAACAAAAAGGAAGAGACAGCTGAAGTTCCTGGTACACGCAATGAGGAAGGAGAGCTTGGAGAATCTGATACTAACAGGCCAGATATAGGGAAAAGAGACAAGGGAAAGCAACGGATAACATATTTGAAGGACCTAATCAGGTGGATGACAGAACGAGGATTGCATGGTGTAACAGGAGAAGGCGTGCTCAGAGCCACCACGGATAGGGAAACGTGGAAAGCCATGATCGCCTACGTCCTGAAGGGACAGGGCACATAGAAGAAGAAGAACGCCTCTATGTAATCATATCATTTGTTCCTACATTTGTACGTTACGCTTTCATTATATGTTCTGATGGCTTCTCTCCTTGGAGGTAGATATAATATCATACATAGCATTCTTATTTTTCTATGTGCCATTTCCTTCCAGGAAGTGGGCGATCGTGTCTCTCCCCAACTTCTTACCCTCTATAGTATAATAAACTTGTTTTTCTTTCTGTTTGTTTGTTTTTTGTT
>JBBBDQ010002094.1:390000-419413 GCA_037127315.1 Ascarosepion bandense
GAAACTGAAAAATATTTACAGAAAACTAACAAAAATTGTGTTTGTGAAAAAATTAATAACGTGGATGTAAAAATGCAACTAAAGACTGGTATTGATATCATAATCAACAAAACTACATGGAAAACAAACGAAACCCTATATTAAAGGGAACTTCGAAGATTGCGCGTGACATGTCAGGTGTAAAATTATTTGTTATTGGTGAAATGACTTGCAACGTTTCATTTCGTAACAAATGTGTAAAAGCTAAGGCTTATGTGGTAAAAAATACTACCAACTTGTTCGGTATTGACTACACCTTTTTCCTCTCAAATTAATCTTCCGGCCACTCAAATCAATTTTCCATCCAGTCAAGTTAATCAAAAAATACGATCATTCTAAATGTATTATAAAAACAATAAGAAATTTACAAATCATGGGATAGTTAGACACCGATTGGGAGATCCTTACCAGCGAGGCATCCCTGGTAGTACCACATCATATGGGCACCTGCGCATGGTAGCCTTCGGAATTACACCATCAAATGAACTTTTGACATGTGCTCTGTCTTCGATGACCCTTTAGATGATTGCTGCACCATCTGTTTGAATGTTGACGTATAGTGCCTTTTTATATGCACCTTCATGGATGACCACAACAGCTGAATGGGATTGAGCAACTATAGGGGGCCAAGCGTAGTATAAGATCAGCAGCACCCCAATGTACTGCTTGGCTTGCGAATGTGCTGGCGCATTATCAATAATCATAACCGTGTTTGACATAATGATGCCATACTCGTTTCTGGCTCTATGTAGTTCCGCCAACAACCATTCTCCGTATGTATCCTTCTTAACCGACCCCTTCCTCCTGTTCCAGGCCACAAAACTTGTATAACCCATCAAACCCCGAATATGAATGTTTGATCCATTCAACGATGGAAGAGGAAGCACTGTTTAAAACCCCTAGGTGCACGAGCTAGGGAACTCTGTAATATAAGTTAAGCTTGGTCTCGTCCTGGAAAAACAGTGTTTTCCAAGTTTCTTGTAGTTCTAAAAGTCACATAAATCTTCCATGTCTCGTATTTCTGGTCACTATTTATGGTATCTGTCAACGGCTATATCGTGTTGAATACACAAGTTCCCGTCCGATCACCGAAGTTAAGCAACATCGAGCCTGGTCAGTACTTAAATAGGTGACCATTTGGGAATACCAGGTGCTGTAAACGTAAAGACCAAGGATGGTTCACCGGTCCTCCAGGTTTGGGGGTTAGGTGCAGGGCTAACAACCTTGTCCCGTAAAAACAGTTTGTTACAAAAACAGCAACAAAAAGTTGCTGCCCTATGCACTCTTGGGTGTGATTGATAAATGATGATGATTTATGGTATCTGGCTGGTAGATAACCTTCTTGACAGTAATCATTTTTGAGTCCAAGTCTCTGTTAATTGTCGGTAATTGTTACCCATATTGAGACTGAAATCCTTCATCAGATTTCGCATCAGTGATCTTAGTATGGCTGCAGAATTTTATGAGAATTTTTTTCCAGGCAGAAGTCTTCATGTTCTGCCTGGACATTTCTGTGCCAAAACCCATGTGTACGCTTTGGTGACCCAGATTCACTGCAAATAAACCCCCTTGCAACCTTCTCATTTATCCCATTGTTCTTCGTCACTTCCTTCCAGTCGCCACGATCCCTGGCAGTCAATCTCACTCGTTCTTTGGCAGAGGGATCAATTTTCATGTACTTTCCCCTCCTGACGCCATACTTGGCTTCTATCTTACGGATATTTAGAAGAGTACTATCGGATGTGCGTTGTGGTGCATTGGATATCGGTTCGGAACGAGAAATCGGGGAGCCGAGTTCGAATTCTAGCCAAATTCATTAGATTCACTTGCGCGCAAATACCCTTGGGAAAGTTATTAATTATTATTATAAATATATAAATAAAACTAATTTAATCATGCGAATGAGTGGAAGTTTAATTTGACTGGGTAGAAGATTAATTTGAGTAGTTGGAAGATTAATTTGAATAGTTGGAAAATTAATTTGAGTAGTTGGAAGATTAATTTGACTGGGTAGAAGATTAATTTGAGTAGTTGGAAGATTAATTTGACTGGGTAGAAGATTAATTTGAGTAGTTGGAAGATTAATTTGACTGGGTAGAAGATTAATTTGAGTAGTTGGAAGATTAATTTGATTGGGTAGAAGATTAATTTGAATAGTTGGAAGATTAATTTGATTGGTCGGAAGAGTAATATGAATAGGCGAAAGATTAATTTGAGTGGGCTTAGAAAAATAGACAAGCATAGTGCCCGATTCTACGTATGTGAGGGTTGGGAAAATTTTGACCCTTAGTCTGGGTGTACACAAAGGGTTTCTCACGTAAAGTCTGAACTTGTGTCACATCGCGTCTCGGTGGGGGATTTTGGGTAAATGTTTCAGAGTTTTACGAGATCTCGGACTTGTTAACCTCTCTTTTTTCGGGCAGAGTGGGTCTCGGTCGGGGTTATGCCTACGGACAGAGATTCGGCTGAGAAAAACAGATAAGCCATATCCCGCGTATGCGGGGATAAAGGAATGTTGACCAAGTGTATGCGCTCGGAAAACCCACGTTAAAAACTGACCTTGTGCCGCCTCCCGCCTCAGTGGGGTGAACTTGTATAAATATCCAGAGTTCCGAGAGAGCTCACAATTGGTATGCTCTCTGTCTTTGGGCAGAGAACAGCTCAGTCAGAACTCTGTCTATGGATGCAGACTCGGCTGAGAAAAATAGACAATGCAAAGTAACCGAGTTGCGGGAGTAGGGTTACTTGGTCCGAGTATAGGCGTCCAGGTTCCCTGCGTTAAACCCGACTTTTTATAACATCCTGTCTCAGTGTGAAGACTTTCAGTAAATATACAGAGTTCCGAGAGATTTCTGATAAAGTATTCGTTAGAGTACCGTTAGAGTTTGTCGAAACATAATATTATAACCGTTATAACAATTACGTTGATTTGTTTTTTATGTGTTATTAACCCTTTGTAGGTTATTTAAAGCCGAAATATATTTTAGATTGCAAAAAATATTCAAATATTGTATTAACAATTTTTTTTTTAGAATAGCAATGATCATTCCACATACAAATCCTACTATTTAACCTATAGATAAAGTGATGAGATAAATCCCCAGTGATAATTTGTGCGTAAGGGAATGTGATGCACCCGACTTAAATTGGAACACGGCTCTGATTTCTCATTCTGATTTTCTCATTTCTATTACACCACCCCCACATCTTCCGGAGCATTGAGGAACAATTACTGAAGAAAATAAGATAAATTCTTTCACATCTTCCATACCCACCATATTTAGAATATGCAGATTTTCATTTTTTTCGAACAATATAACATTTCCGAAGAACCACTATATTCTGAAGTAAATAAAAAAATGTAACTGTCTGACAAACGTGTTTTTATTTTAAAAAAAACAACAGGTTTCTATAAACATAGAATCCAACATTAGTCTAGCTCTTCGGGTGCAGTCAGTGAAAATGAAAATTAGGTAAATTTTTGTTTTGTTCCCCGAAGGCCTTTACCCCTTCAAAACTTTCTAAAACATCCTTAATTCCGTGCAAATGTACATGCTGAACTCAAGTAGATAATTGTTTATTGAAGAAACCTACCTTTCTTTCATGGTATCGACCATAAATACATCGGAGTATATCCCACCCCTTTCTACCGTTGTCATCTCTGATGCACCGCTGAATGAATTGAAGCGTGGGTCGATTTTCTCCAGTTGATCAATTACTCCGCGAATTGTTCGATTTCGGAACTCATTTTGCGCGTAGGGATCGACAAAATGGCGAACATTCGTAAAACTATGCGTGAATTCAGTCAGCAGTTAATAACTGTTTTGAACCGTGGTTAGGAGGTGAGATAAACAGCGACAAGAAGTTCCATATTTTTCTGCTCGATAAAATGAAAAAAGGTATGTATCTTCAATAAACAATTACCGATTTGAGTTCAGCATATACATTTGCACGGTAATTGGAATGTTTTTGAAAGATTTGAAGGGGTAAAAGCCTTCGGGGAACAAAACCAAAATTTACCGAAAATTATTACATTTTTTTATAAATAATCTTTAAAAAAAATATCTTACATGTGTTTGTATATTCTTTCTAGTAAAATGTATTGACTTTCGAAACAACCTTTTTTTTTTCTTTTTTTTTCTTTTTTTTTCTTTTCAGACCCTGTATCGTAATTACGAGTGGTTGCTCAAAAATCTTCAGTTTAACGTACTTATTAAAATCTACCCAAATGGATATTTTTTTAAGAGCTTCTAAGTCGGGCTAAGAACTTTTCAGCAACACATCATATTTAAACTTTATGTCTTAATAAATATCATTAATAGAAGTTTAATCAAACGTGATTGAAAACAGAAAATAAAATATCTCCAATATAGTGGGGCTTTAAGCAATTAACGAAATTTTAAAAAACGATGACGAAACTCGTCGAACAGCGTTATTAAATTTTCATATTAAAGATCCTAAATTTAATCTACAAAATAGACCAATATATTAAAATTTATTGAGACGATCTATTATGGTCGCGGTGGAACATGAAAGAAAACTTGTTTATATCAATCGTGCTTTGGGGTTAAAGGAGTTATGTATTTCCCACCGAGGCCAAAGTCGGTTTTATCGAGCTCATAAAAAAGTTTGATTTTTAAATGTTTATTTTTTATGCAAACTGGATAAACAAATCTGTTAATGGTAATCGCAATATTATTATCCATTTCCTTGCATGGAAGAATTCATTGATGTAACAGCGAGAGCTACTGTCATTTGAAATTTATAAAATCTTTTCAGAAAAATAGATTTTTCAAGTTCAGTAACTGTTATAGTTCTTTTTAATATTGATGGTGGTTTCTGTCCTGACCTTATTATTATTATTATTATTATTATTATTATTATTATTATTATTATTATTATTATTTCATTTTTCATCATATTTCGATTTCTGCTATGGTCGCACTACCAACCAAGTCTGCGGGAAGACCTAAGGCAGGTCGTGGCTTATCGTTATGGCTCCATTTCATTTTTTTTTTATATTCTCCATCATCCCTAGCGTTACATAGACAAAGTTCTCCTTAGTGTATGGGCTGTACTTAACAAGACAATTTTTTGTATATCTCTTAAGCTTGGGTTTCCAGGGATTCTTTCAATGTGTTGTTTTGTTCCTTTTTTTATCATTCCAAATGCACCTACTATCACTGGTATGATACTTGTTTTAAATTTCCACATTTTTCTATTTCAATTTCCAGGTCTTTATATTTTGACAGTTTTTCAAATTCCTTGGTTGCTATGTTACAATCCGCTGGACAAGCCAGATCAATTAATAGACAAGTTTTCTCCTTCTGGTTTATTATTATTATTATTATTATTATTATTATTATTATTATTATTATTATTTTGATTTCTGTCATGGTCGCACTACCTACCAAGTCTGCGGGAAGACCTAAGGCAGGTCGTAGTGTGTCGTTATGTCTTCATTTCATATTTTCTATCTTCCCCTATCATCCCCAGAGTTACATAGACAAAATTCTCCTTAGTGTGTGGGCTGTACTTAACAAGACAATTTTTTGTATATATCTTAATTTTTGGTTTCCAGGGATTCTTTTAATGTGTTGTTTTGTTCCTTTTTTTATCATTCCAAGTGCACCCACTATCACTGGCACGATTCTTGTTTTAAATTTCCACATTTTTTCTATTTCAATTTCCAGGTCTTTATATTATTATTATTATTATTATTATTATTATTATTATTATTATTATTATTATTATTATGTCATTTTTCATCATATTTCGATTTCTGCTTTGGTCTCACTACCAACCAAGTCTGCGGGGAGACCTAAGGCAGGTAGTGGCGTGTTGTTATGGCTCCATTTCATGTTTTTCTATCTTCCCTATCATCCCCAGCATTACATAGATAAAGTTTTCCTTAGTGTGTGGGCTGTACTTAATAAGACAATTTTTGTATATCTCTGAAGCTGGGGTTTCCAGGGATTCTTTCAATGTGTTGTTTTGTTCCATTTTTTATCATTCCAAGTGCACCTACTATCATTGGCACAACTCTGGTTTTCAATTTCCACATTTTTTCTATTTCAATTTCCAGGTCTTTATATTTTGACAGTTTTTCAAATTCCTTGATTGCTATGTTACAATCCGCTGGACAAGCCATATCAATTAATAGACAAGTTTTCTCCTTCTGGTTTTTAACAATAATGTCTGGCCTGTTTGCTTCAATTTTTCTGTCTGTGTAGATGGTGTAATCCCATAAAATGGTTACATCTTCTATTTCTGTAACCGGTGCTGGATGATGTTCATACCAGTGTTTGTTTACAGATTTTCCATAATGTTTGCACATTGCTCAATGTAAATATTGCCCAACTCTATCGTGTCGATTTTTATATTCATTTGGGGCAAGCACAGAACAGCCTGAGATTAGGTGGTCTATTGTTTCTTGGTGTTTATCACAAAACCTGCATTTTGGATCCATATTATTATGCATAATATTTGCCTGAAAGTTTCTAGTGAAAAGACTTTGGTCTTGTGCTGCAAGTATAAATCCTTCAGTTTCAAACTTTAATCCAGATGCACGTAACCATCGATGAGTATTAACTTTGTCAACATTGGATTTATTGGCACGTACTGGATATTGGCCATGCAGAGGTTTGTCTTGCCAGCGCAGTTTCATCTTTTCAAGAGCTTTATCTTTGGCTTTCATTTTCATATTTTTTGCCGCAATAGTTGGTTCTTGGCTTCTGTTTTGCTTTTCTACAGAATCTACTAACTGTAAATCTTGTTTGTATTTACTGCCTTCTTTTATTATTGAATATTTTTCTTTCTTTCTTCATGTTGCCTTACTAATTGTATCATCCAATCCTTTGTTGTTTCTATGTATGTTAGTAAGCCAATAGTTGTTGTCTTGTATGACAATTCCAGCTGAATAAGACCTCTTCCACCTTCTTTACGGGGTATGTATAGACGGTCTACATCAGCCTTTGGATGATGCATCTTATGCTTAGAAAGAAGCTTTCTTGTTTTAGCATCCATTCGCCTGATGTCGTTTAGAGTCCAGTTTAAGATGTTAAAGCTATATTGGACAACTGGGATTGCAAGGCTATTAATGGCCATAACTCTGTTCTGTGAATTCAATTCAGTTTTTAATATCATTCGTAGCCTTCTATAGTACTCTTTACGCACTATTTCTTTCATTTTTTTATGGTGAATGTTTTCGCTCTCATTTACATCTAGGTATTTATAAGCTTCTTCTGGTTTCAATTCTTTTATTGTTACAGCAGGGTCTAAGCTAATTGAGGATGTTTCTTGTATTGATCCACGTAAAACTGTAGCTTTAGCACATTTATTCAAATTAAATTTCATTCCAATGTCTTCGCTGAAGCATTTTACAGTTTGCAGAAGACCTTCCAGCTCATTATCATTCTTAGCATATAACTTTAAGTCATCCATGTAAAATAGATGGCTTATTTTCTTTTGGCCTATTTTATAACCACATTCTGTCTTATTAAGTTGACTGGTTAGTGCTATTAATGATATGCAGAATAGTAAGGGAGATAAAGAATCACCTTGAAATATACCTCTTTTGATGTTTATTTCATCAGACTTATAGGTTCCATTTATATGATTGAGGTAAAGGGTTGTTTTCCATATAGACATGCACTGTTTGATGAAATTGATGATGACGGGCGATATCTTGTATATATTTAAAGTCTTTAAAATCCAGTAATGTGGCACACTATCGAATGCCTTTCGGTAGTCTATCCAGGCAGTACTAAGATTTTTCTTTGTACTGTAGCAGTTTTCCAGGATCATTTTGTTAATTAGCAATTGGTCTTTACAACCATAACAGCCACGTCTGCACCCTTTTTGTTCAAGCGGTATCATGTCATTTCTTTCTAAGAATAAATATGTCTGTTTTGCTAAAATAGATGTTAATAGTTTATATGTTGCCGGAAGACATGTAATTGGTCTGTAGTTTTTCGGGTTGTTTGTGTCACCATTCATGGGTAGAAGAAATGTAATTCCTTTGGTCATCCATGCAGGAATTTTAGTGGGATCGTCAACCATTTCTTGGAGTTCTTTGGCTAGTTTTGTATGTGCTGCATTTAAATAATATAGCCAAAAGTTAGGAATTTTATCTATACCTGGGAATTTCCAATTGTGTGCTTTTTTTAGTGCAAATTTAACATCATCTTCTGTAATTCCAGACCATGTCTGTTCTGGTTTATTTTTCATTCGTTCTATCTCCTGCGTAATCCAATGTACTTCCTTGCTAAGTTCTTTAGGGAAAGCCCATATCTTTTCCCAGAACTGTGTGACTTCTTCCATTCTGATGGGGGTACTGTCACTTCAATTCTTTTTTTACCTATTTCCCTGTAAAATCTCTTTGTATCAGTCTGAAAGATCTTGTTTTGTCTGTAAAATCTTGCTCTTTTTTCATAGTGTCTTATTCTTTGAGCCTTCAGTTGGATTTTTTGCTTTATTTTTTCTTTATTTGATAAGACGTCATTTTCATTCCTGATGTTATATTTTTTTTCGGCTCTTCTTCTTTTCCTAGTTCTTACATTTATTCCTCTACTCAGTTCATCCAGTACTGACAGTTCACTTCTTAGTTGTTCGATTTCTTTTTCAATTTTTCTTTTCCAAGGTGGATCTTCACGTCTGCGAGACTGCCTTGTTTTTATTTTGATATTTAATTTTTTTGTTGCTGCTGTTGCTGATGCATATATTACTTCGTTAAGATTTGTATGAGGGTCTTCATCCAGTATTGATTTCAGTGCTGCATTGTACAATTTAATAGTTCGGAGGTTTTGTTTTGTTGGTTGGAATTTTGGGAGCTGTTCACGTTCCTCCATTGTAATACTTTGTATTTGACTTAGATGGTTTTTTATTTCTATCTTGGCTTCCTGTATATTGTTCTTATTTTCCGTCAAATAATTATCTTCGATGTGTTCTGAACTCGTTTTATCTTTGTCTTTTAACTGACTCAGACTCAGATCACACCTTTCCAGCACTTTTAAACTTACATCATTATCTTCGCAGTGATTTGCGTGTTTCACGGTTTCTACATTATGACCTGTGATTTGTTTGATGTTATTACTTTTTATTTCTGGTTCCGGTTCCTTTTCATATTTTGTTGATTCGACTCTTCTTGTTACAATTCTTTTAATTTCGTGAATTTCAGCCTCTGTCAGTCGGTTATTACGAATAATGTACCTACGTACATTGGCCAATTTATTTTCGTCAATATACTTTCTATTTGCTTGACCAACTTTTTCACGCCAAATGTCATATGTTTGGCGAGTCATGTTTTTTTGAGGTTTGAGTAACGCTTCATGAAATGCAGTCATAACGACTTTGTACTCCTCACGAGACCATTTTATTTTTTCTTTCTGGCAAAGTTTTCGAAGCCATTATCAACGCCGAGGTGATTCAGCACCTTATGACCAACGGGCTTCTCTATGACAAACAGTATGGGTTTCGCTTCACCAGGTCTACTGCTGATATGCTAACGACCATTACCGAGTACATATACCAGGCACTCGACAAGAATGGTGAAGCCCGAACCGTTGCCTTGGATATCTCCAAAGCATTCGACAGGGTCTGGCATGCTGGCCTCTTGTGCAAACTGCGGAGCTATGGGATAACTGGACATCTGTTTGACCTCATCCAGTCCTTCCTCTCTAACCGCACATTAAAGGTGGTATTAAATGGGCATGCCTCCCAAAACTACCAGACGAACGCGGGCGTCCCTCAAGGTTCTATCCTAGGTCCCACGCTATTTCTGATCTACATTAATGATCTCCCCGACACCATTAGATCCCAAGTTGGCATGTATGCCGACGACACAACAATCTACTCCCGCATCGATCAGAAACCAGGTCTGGACGACAAAGTGAACCTCGCTGCCGCACTTGAAAGGGACCTCCAATCCGTAGTGACCTGGGGTAGGAAATGGTTGGTAAATTTCAATGCCTCCAAAACAAAGCTGTTATCAACTAACCACCATAGACAATCGCATCTACCTCCCATTAGCATGGGACAGGCTAGCCTCCCAGAGAGTAAAATACTACGCCTCCCTGGCCTTACACTTTCGGCGGACCTCAAATGGAATGACTACATTGAATCCATTGCCAAATCTGCTGCTATGAAAGTCGGCTCTCTGTGCAGGGCCCGGAAATTTTCCCTCCTGAAACTATTCTGCACATATACAAATCTACCATCCGCCCGTGTATTGAATATTGCTGCCATATCTGGTCGGGTGCCCCTGCTGCTCTCCTTGGGCTTCTTGACAAAATACAAAGGAGGATCTGTAACGTGGTTGATACTGACTTGGCAGACCGGCTGCAGCCGCTCTCACACCGGCGTGATGTAGCTTCCCTGTGCCTCTTCTACAAGTACTTTCATGGCTTCTGCTCCGATGAGCTTAGATCACTGGTGCCGCCTAAGCACGAATTTACACGAGATACTAGATTAGCAACTAGGTCCCACCCTTTTACAGTTAAACAAATAAGATGTAACCGTAAATTCTACTCCAACAGCTTCTTTTCTCGCGTTTCCCGCCTGTGGAACTCCCTTCCACAAGTCTGCTTTCCCGACAGTTACAATCTCCAGGTGTTTAAATGTAGGGTCAATAGACACCTCCTATCACACTAACTCACAACTATTCTCACAACACTCTCATCTACCCAACCCTCATTCTCGGTATCCTCACCCGCCTATCACCCACCCTCTGTTATTTCCTATATTTAACCAGCCTTTCTCCACTCTACGTAGCCCCCTGCACAGTAGTGGCAGTGACATGCCTTGCTCGGGGTGAAACGCTTATAAAAAAAAAAAAAAAAAATATACGGTTGTAGATCTAGCTGGAGAATTTTCAGGACCATCATTAGGATTATCCTGGTTGTGGGGACCTGAAGATTCATTCTTTGTGTAGGAGTTTGTTCCTGTGGCAGATTTTTCGACCTCAGGTAGGTTCCCTCCTGAAGGACGGGCTCCCTGTTTATCCACTGGAAGAGCCATACTGGACTTTTTATTTCTATTTGTATTTTTCATGTTTTTCCCACGAGTGACGCACGGGTCCAAAAGTCCACCCAAAGTTGCCCGGCACGTTGGGTAACGGTCTTTTACAAACAGGGTCCCGAAGCCTGTAGGGAATCGTTTGTGACCTCATAACGCAGTAGCCATTCACTCCTCGGCACGATTAACACCTTGAGTTGCGGGTTGTTGTTCGGAGTTTTCCTTCTCCTAAATGGGCTGATTATTATTATTATTATTATTATTATTATTATTATTATTATTATTATATACCCGTGTATGCATAACATGTAGGTAATTGAATAGTAAAATCGGAAAAAAATCCTCCGTTATACGTTTCGTTCCTAAAAGAGGCTTCTTCAGATTAATAACGATTTTTTTCTATCAATGGAATTAGTTGTATAGGGAGGAGTGAAATAGGGAGAAGTATAGGGAGGGGGAAATAGGGAGGAGTATAGGGAGGGGTGAAATAGGGAGGCGTATAGGGAGGGGTATAGAGAGGAGTGAAATACAATAAACGTCCCTAGACTGTGATCACCAGAAAATGAATCCTGTTAGACTTCTAATTCTATCAAAATCGCTTCACTATATAGGGTGAATGAGTCCAGTGAGAAGACACATCCTTGTCTTACACTCCTTTCTATTTCTGTATATTTGATTAACTTATTTTCTCTCTGTGTGCTGTTAGTTTGCTACCATTATAGGTTCAAGGTTATTCTAGTAAGATTTCCAAATATGTCAATGTTATCAAGAAGTTTCAGTAGTTCTTTCGGTGTGCTTTATCAAACACTACTGTTATTAAAAGGTGGGATGTCTAAAAACAAAAGCGATAGAAAGCCGTATGTGATCGGCTATGATAAACATTTACATATATCGAGCGCCATAATATAAAAACAGTATCATTATCTATAATATAAATAATTTATTAATAATATCAATACTATTATTACTATTATCTCTAATATCAATAATGTATTAATAATATCAATACTATTATTACTATTATCTATAATATCAATAATTTATTAATAATATCAATACCGTTGTATTCACTTACGCGCAAATACCCTTGGGAAAGGTATTAATCCGTCTCTTCCTTCCAGTTATGGGTTAAATAGCAGGACAGATTGGGTTCTATAGCCTTGGTCGGTAACCAGTCTACCGCAGAAAGCAATGGCAACCTCCTGCGGGATAATCTTCTGCCCAGTCAGTCATGACGCTTTCGAGACATGATCGCCCAAGCGTGTATCACATATGGCACTTAACTGACTGACTATTATTACTATTATCTATAATATCAATAATTTATTAATAATATCAATACTATTATTACTATTATCTATAATATCGATACTATACATATATCGAACGACATAGATTTTAAATAAATTATTCGATTCAGTAAACCACGATTAATCCTAATTCTTATTGGACTGTGAAGGTCCTTTGTTGAACGTAATTTTTCCTTAGATCCAGGGAGAGAAATGGACCATTACCCTACTGTGCAGGCCTAATGTGTGTTGAGTGTGGACGTGTCAAGCTTAGGTGATCATGCTTTTTTTTCGTTTCATGATCGCCCAGTAATATTTGCGCGTAAATTAATGTAACGAACCCGATTGGAATTCGAACTTGGATCTCCGATTTCTTAGCCTTTATCCATTATACTATCCGCACATCCAAGCGGTTATTCATCTAATTACTGACCAGGCACAACGTCGCTTAATTTCGGGAACCGGTGTTTCAACATGATACAGCTGATCTACAAGTCACTGACCATTGCCTGAGATATTTAGCGACATCGATCCTCACAGATCCTCCATGGAGTAGATAGACTAATTGGAGTAGATAGACTTGCTAATTGGAGTAGATAGACTAAACTATCGCCCGGTTCACACTCCACCCACGTCTATTGAACAGGTGAAGAGACTCATCCCTTGTTTCCTGTTTAGGATGCGGTTTATGGTTTTCTCTTTTCTAATCTTCTCACTTTTTTTCTCAATTGGAGTAGATAGATCTATCTGTCGCCCGGTTCACACTCCACCCTCATCTATTGAACAGGTTAAGAGGCTTGTCCCTTGTTCCCTGTTTAGGATGTGGTTTCCGGCTTTCTCTTTTCCGATCTTTTCACGATTACGTAGCCCCCTGCACATCAGTGGCATTACCGCCTTGCTCGGGGTGATACGATTAAAAAACAAATCTAAAATTAATCATAGAAAATACATTCATCTAATCGAAACGCCTCATAATAATGCAATACATAGCAAAATTGTTTTGCGAATCATTAGCACTGAGTAGTGAGTTCGATCCAGACTAGGTTTCCATCAGTCAGTTAAGTGCCATACGTGAAACACGCTTGGGCGATCATGTCTCGAAAGAGACATGACTGACTGGGCAGAAGATTATCCAGCAGTGGGTTGCCATTGCTTTCTGCGGTAGACTGGTTGCCACCCAATCTGTCGTATTATTTAACCCATAACTGGAGGGAAGAGACGGATTAATACCTTTCCCAAGGGTATTTTCGCGTAAGTGAATTCAACTAGAATTCGAACTCGGCTCCCCCATTTTTCGTTCCGAGCGGATATCCACTGCGCCACAACGCACATCCGTTTCCATACGCGAGCCAAAATTACGTTATGCTTAATAAATGAAAAAATTTCTATTAGTGCCTTAAGTAATTTCTGTTTTGGAAAACCAACTATAATGACGAATGTATGAAGATAACTTTGGAGTGCACTAAAATAGCATAGTTTCTGCACGGCGGTGGCAGCGTACTCAGTAGATTAAAAGAAAAAAAATTGTTCTTCTCCACGACAACACAAGGCCACATACAGCAAGAATAACATAGAAAAAATTTTGAACTCGGTTGATCTGATCTACTCCACCTGTCATATTCACCTGGCCTTGCATCAACCAACGTAATAATCGATCGTTCCAAGAGACTTTGAAGGGGAAAATTTTCCCTAATGAAAACCAGGTTCAAAGGTTTGTCGAAAACGTTTTCATATCAAAACCTGCGGAATTTTACTTGAAAGCTGTTGAGAAGCTGCTTGATAGGGAACAACAAGTCACTGCAATAATGGTGAATATATTATTGAACTAAATGTAATTGCATTTTATTTTTTAAAGAATAAAGTTAATAAACAAAAACGGAAATTATTACTCACATGAAAATTATTACTCACATGGAAATTATTACTCACATGGAAATTATTACTCACATGAAAATTATTACTCACATTTAATGTAATGGTAGAATACTAATGGATGTGCGGGAAGTGTAACGGATATTGGTAGAGAAATTGAAATTTCTTTTGCATTCAAATTGTTATCTGCAATATTTTAAGTAATGAATATCTTCTTTTTTTTTTTACTAGAATATCTTGTCCTTTACTTTTCCAGATTTAATAACCTGTCCTGTTCTTTTCCAGGTTTAATATAATCTTAAGAATATTACTTTTCGTGCGCGCATTTTTCCATGTAACTATAAATGGATGTGCATTGTCGAAAGATTACACTGGTCAACAAGAAAAAAATTTGAAATGGTTTCGAGACACCAAACATTTTTTTCAGCTAATTTGAATTGCTGAATATGAAAATGGTCTTACTTTTTTTTTGGTTAGCTACCATTTTTCTGAACAGAAATGCCTCGTTTTTTTTAGGGAAAAAACTTTTTTTTTCATTTGTTTTCTGTACGTAAGATTTTGACCGATGGCAATATTTCTCAGAGTAAAATCGTAGAAACCTCTCAATACGTATTTAAACCAACAACCATTGGTCTGCTTATTTTGTTCCTGCTTTTATTTTTTTTTCTCTCTCTTTCCTCCTCTCGTTCACTCGCTTAGTAACATTTTCTTCGTTCTTTACACATTCACATTCTTTAGATTTCCCTTTCTTGCCTTCTCTCAATTTATCTCATTTCTTTCTTGCTTTTGATATCTTTCTTTATAAGTATTTTTTGTTTACAATTAATATTGCCCTGCTTTCCTCTTTCTATCTTTCTCTTCCTCCCAACACTCTCTCCATATCTCTTTCTTGGGCGCTACATTTCGTTCTTCTCTTTGTCACTGTCTGTCTGTCTGTCTGTCTGTCTGTCTCTCTGTCTCTCTCTCTCTCTCTCTCTCTCTCTCTCTCTCACACACACACACACACACATATACATACACACAAACACATTACTTAACTCCTTTCAAGTGATGTGGATTTTATTTCTTCAATTATTAATCCTTGTCTTTTTCTCTCTAACCTGTGCTGTTCTAGTTGACAGTGAGACATGTCACAAGTCGTAAAGTTTCTTTCAGGAATTAAATACACTTGAGAATTCATCAGTGATAAGAACCAAGTGTTTCAACATCACTAATTCCCATCTTTACTTCACCAAGTTTTCTGTTTACCTCCGTCTCGTTTGCGAATTCTAAACACTTTTGTGTGCATTTATAAATATTCAAATATATTTGCAAATATTTCAGTTCTTATTTCATAAGAACTGAAATATTAAAATTAAAATGTGAAATATTAAAATATAAATGTGTCTATTATAATAGAATACAAAATTTAACTGTAAGGTGTTTCCAGGTCGTAGAAATCCAGGGAATATATTGTAATGACTAAATAATAATACTATGAAATTTTATAAATAAAAGATTCTAAAAACATTCTGGAACTTATACAGTCATTTATGGTGGAATACGAACTCTTTCTGAAATGTAATGTTAGGTCATAGATTAATTCGTTTCCTAGAGCTTCTCGACCCTTTGCAGGTTATTTATAGTAAGAAAATATTTATAGATTGCAAGAAGTTCGTTTCTGATTATGATTTTCTAAAGACAGCCATTTCATTTCTTAAATCATCTGCTTCGTCACAATTTTTAACTTGAAGACGGGCGTTGTCATGCAACAAAATAATCCTCCATTTTCAATCCACTGGTGTTGGGGTCGCTTTGGTTATGTTAATTTCGTTGTTTTTCATTTTTTTTTTTTTTTTACTTTTTTTCAGCGCAGTTCTATTGATTGTTACTTAAACTTTCCGATTTTCAAAAAACATTTTGAAACATTACAATATTTAAACAAATTTGTGGCTAGGGGTCAGTTTCTCATACAACGTTAATTCATATAAGTTCATAGCATTATTATTCAGTTTTTACTGTGTCTTTCCTGTATTTCCATAGCCTGAAACACCGACTTCTGTACAATCACCGGAGTTAAGCAACATTGAGGTGAACGATCGTTTGGGTAACTAAGCGCTAGATGTGCGACTAGTGCAATAGATAATGGCTCGGAATTTTTAATCAGAGAGCAGAATTCGAATTCCAGTTTGTTTCGTTATATTTAGTTTCATGCAAATGCCCTTGAAAAAGGTATGGATTTACTCTTGCCTCCAAGTTATGGGTTAATTAGTAAGGCTTGTATCATTAAATCATTATTATCTCAGAAACGAACTTCTTGCAATCTATAAATATTTTCTTACTATAAATAACCTGCAAAATGTAGATCAGTCAGTTAAGTGCCATACGTAAAACACGCTTGGGCGACCATGTCTCGAAAGAGACATGACTGACTGGGCAGAAGATTATCCCGCAGGAGGTTGCCACTGCTTTCTGCGATAGACTGGTTGTCAACCAAGGTTATAGAACCCAATCTGTCCTGTTATTTAACCCATAACTGGAAGGAATAGACGGATTAATACATTTCCCAAGGGTATTTGCGCGTAAGTGAATGCAATGAATTCAGCTGGAATTCGAACTCGGCTCCCCAATTTCTCGTTCTGAGGCGATATCCAATGCATCACAACGCACATCCCTCTATACTTGTCCTAATGAAAAGGCATACAGATTAATTTACACAACTTTAGAAAAGAAACGAGTATAAATTAATAGTATCGGGCTAAATCTTGTGTAATATCGTGGTGAGTGTTTAGTGCGATACTACCAAGCTCTAGAAAGAGAAACACTACACCTTAGTTTAATGAGAATTAGATATTTCAAAAGCTTTTGATAAGGTGTGGTGTAAAGGATATGAAATGACTGGGAGAGTCTTCTCAATAATAACGTTTTTTTCCTAAAGTTATGTGTGTAAAGGTAGTTGTTAACAGCTAGTTGTCCGAGACACAAACGATTAATGGAGACATTACTTAAGGTTCACTTCTAGGTTCATCCCTCTTTTCCACCTTAAGCGAAACTCGCACATACGATTCATCGCTAAAGATGCTGGGAAAATGGTAGGTTCATAAAACCGCTCTAGTAAATACCTGGCTCCTCCTGATATTCTTTACTATGACATTAACCAGATCAGGGAGTACTGCTGCCATATCTAATCAAGAGATGCCCAATCTTTCGGTCTCAGTAGAGTCCAAAAGCATCTCCACACCATTATAAGTGAAGAATTATTCTCCACTCTACAAACTTTTCCTCACGGACGGAGTGTTGCAAACCTCTCGCTGCTCTATCGCTATTTTCATTAAAAGTATTCAAATAAATTACATTTATTAGTCCCTCTAGTTTTAACCTTCACGGTTAAGACCCGCCATAACACGCACATTGTAGTGAACCACCCTCATTTACAAAATATTCCATTAGTGAGATGTAAGTTAATAGCGGGTATCTTATCTATGCTTTTTCTAGTTGTAGTGGGATTCCGTTCTAGTGAAGAGTAATCGTATACCGTTGCAGGTTAACGGAATTTGGCCTTGTGGAAGATAGCCCACTATAAGTCATAAAATGATTTTAAAATCAAGAAAGGCAATTTGAGTAGAAAATAACATTTATATATACACATGCCAATTAATGTTTTACAGTTAAAGTAATACTTGAATAAAAATGTCCAACGGAGGTTAGAATGTTTATGGCAAATGATGAACTGAAAGAGATAAAAGGCTTAGGAATGTGGAGACGTCTTGTAGGTAAGGAATGTTCATTTTGAAGTTGACACTTCTAGGATCCGTAAGTCAGTAAGTTGGTTTGTGAAGAAACAGTCATTGAAGAGGTCGCTCCTGAGGTCAGTAAGTACAGGGAAGAAGTGATGATAGATGAAGGGAGGTGAATGTAGTAGCCGCTCGACTTACGTCAAGGGGATATTAATGACATTCTTCTCCTTGGTCTCTGTGTCAGTCTGTCTGACGATACTTTGTGTCTCCGCTTGTTATATCTGCTTTTGGGATCCAAACAAGCTCGTTTGAGATTTCACACTTGTATTTGATTCTGGGCTTCCCATTGGCTGGTAAATAAAATTCGCGTAGGCTCGCGAAATGGAAATTTGATATTTAATTAATTTTTATTTTTCAACTGGAAAATCTGCGCGAATACACCTGCGCAGAGATGATTTTTGTTCAGTTGCATTCTGGTTGTTATAGAACAAACATCCGGTCTCTCACTTTTGCACGGTCGGTATCACCACAAGTTCCACTAGAGAGAAGCTTCTACCCACGTACCTCTGATTTGTGGAATTGACTCCCAACAGCATGCTTCTCCGGTCACTACAAGTTAAAACTGTTGAGGTCGAGAGTTAACCGTTATCTTCCCCACGTACCCGTATAAAATATAACACTTACTGCGAGTACTTCATACCTCAAAAAATGAGTGACATTTGTTTGACATTAACTTTTATCATTAAAATTTGAAAAACAGAGAAGATTTTTAAACTTGAAGTCCGATGATCAGTGCAGACTATGAAGATTTACTGACACCAATATTAAAAGTAGGTATATAAAGAATTTCACCTCCCCAGCGGGAAAACGAACCCGGTCCCCAGTGTGATAGACGGGAGATAATTTAAACTATAGTAACGAGGACAGCTTTACCGGTTTGCTCCGTTCACTTTCTTATTACATTCCAAACGTAAAAATTATTTATTTTTTACTGTGAGAAATATATTCACATAGCTTAGCGCTTAAGCAGTGAAAGGAAATTATCAAACATAACAAGACGTATCTGGTATAGAAAAACAATTTATTTGTCTTGCAAAAATATGCTGAATTTTGCTGCTACAGTGTAGCTTGGTATAGTCTCTTTTCTCTGCTTAGCTTGGTATAGTATCCTCCGTCTAGGAGTGGGATGAAAAAGACACAAGGAACTGCGATCCGCGACGTACAGGAACTTTCTTCTGGGTCAGCTTCTTTCACAGTTTCTTATCTTGGTATAAGATGATAGTGCTTAGAGAATTTTTCTCTAGGAAGGCAAGGCTTTGCCCATAGGGTATCCTTTTTAAGGTAAGAAGGGTAACAAGAGATTTTCTCTGTTACAAAGTTGTGGCATTAGCCTAAAAGATTACAAAGAATTGGTAAGATGGTCTCGATATAGCGAGACAAGTGGGCGCCAATTTAGGCCCTGCTGCAACAAAAATCCGGAGCGGCACAAATACGTCCGATACTGTTCGTGCTAGCTGAAAAAAGGAGTGAACAAAACCATCGGAAAAAAAAAACATAAAACCTCTGGTAAAGCCCGCCTAAAGTTCAAAACGAGGTTCGGGTTAAATCAGCCAATCAGGAGACCCGTTACATCTGTAAATTTCCGACACACTGCCAACGGAGAACGAAAAAAGTAATGGTTATCCATTACTTTTTTTTTTTCATAGAATAAGATCAAGGGGAACTGAATGTGCTTCTGTCTGCCTTTAATTCCAGGGGAAATAAATGTTTTAAGGAATGAACCTGTTCGCAACCGTTCCTCAACACACAGGCCGAGCGAACTTTACCATCGTTCCCGGTAATGAGTCTAAGCACCTTACCTAGACTCCAAAAAGGTCTAGTCTTATTAGGAGATTTGATTAATACAATTTCTCCAACTGACACCTTTAGAGGGCAATCTCCCTTCAAATTCGTATCCCTCTCTCTCAGAGACAACAGATAATCATTGTGCCACATCTTCCTAAATTTTTCGACATATTTATGTCTTAACTCCAAAGATTGCACCAGCTTTATTCTACTAGGGGGATCGGGGCACAGATCTTTCGATCCATAGTTACTAATTAACAAACGTGGATTGTAGCCAGTTTGTAGAAAGTGATTGGGGGTTAAAATATCTAGGCCCCCTTCTGAAGCGGTAAAATAAGTCAGCGGTCGATCGTTGATCGCTTTCTGCACGTCAGAAATTATCGTTAAAAATTCAAAATACTGAATTTTCCTCCTACCTATTAATTTTTTCAAGCATTGCTTCATGGTTTTGATCATTCTCTCCCATGCGCCCCCATACCAGGCGGAATAAAGGGGAATGGTGTGATGACTAATGGAAGCGGACCTAAAATGTTCCCTGAATTCGTCGGAAACGAAAATTTCAGACAACATAATGCCGGATGCTAGAAAGGTTTTAGCATTATCCGAATAGACATGAGAGGGAACGCCAAAAAGATTGGTAAATCTGACGAAGGCTAACAGGAAGGATCTGGAGCTCATGTCAGGCAAAAGCTCCAGATGCACTGCGCGAAGACTCATGCAGGTAAATAGCAGGATGTACATCTTTATTTCATCATCCTTGTACTTTACCAAGAAATGGCCGGTAAAATCTATACCCACTTGTTGAAAGGGGTGAACAAAATTTGCCCGATGGGTGGGTAGTTGAGAGCCCGAGGGAGCTTTATACGGTAAAGAATTAATTTTCTTACAAGTAATACAGCTACGAAGTGTTTTCTTTACCGATTGTCTTCCCTGGGGAATCCAAAATCCGGATAATCTCAACTTGGAAAGAGTTGAATTGGTTCCCATGTGGCAACAATTCAAATGCGCCTCTTTGATAACCAATTCAGTTAAGGGGTGATGTTTACCCAAAAGTATAGGGAATTTGACTCCGAAGTGGAGTATACTGGAATTCTGGATGCGTCCTTTAGTCCGCAACAGACCATCCCTATCAATAAACAACCCAAGGGCAGTTATTCTAGGAGGTACCACCTTATTAGAAGGTTGAGTCAAATATTCCAACTCAAAGGGAAATGCCTCCCTTTGCATATCAGAAAAAAGCAACAATTTGGCTTTATGGTAGGTATCAGTGTGTCGATGCATCAACTTATCACCGAACCTTAAAACCTTTTCAAGAACGTTGATCGCTCTAGACAATGTTGAAAATTTAGAAATATTTAAAGGAAGACTGGATTCGTCTGCGCGAGAATCCTCGGTGAACATACAGGATACAATCTTCCGGTTGGTGTCATTAAGGCAAGGTAATGGAGATACTGGCCAGTCGATGTTATGTTGATTTAGCCAATCGGGTCCGTATACCCAAAAATCGAACAATTGTTTAAACTTGGAGGCTGAAAGGCCTCTAGTCAACAAATCCGCAGGAT
Organism: Ascarosepion bandense; assembly: GCA_037127315.1. Lineage (NCBI taxonomy): Eukaryota > Metazoa > Mollusca > Cephalopoda > Sepiida > Sepiidae > Ascarosepion > Ascarosepion bandense. The sequence continues at coordinate 411,337 of JBBBDQ010002094.1, forward strand.
TTTCCGACGAAGGGACATACTTGAACAAGGGGGTGACGCCAAATCTGATGTTAACGTCCTCCAACATTTTTTTTATGTTCAGGACACGATTTTCCACAAAAATATTTCTTTTAGACCCCTTTCCATTTAAAACCCAAGATAAGGCTACTTGTGCATCTGACACAAGGAAAATAGAAAGTACGTTGATAGGCTTCAAGGCTTCAATAACCTTAGGAACAACTTTGAGAGCGAGATAGATCGCCATTAGTTCCAAAGTAGGTAGGGTTTTCTGCTTAATGGGAGCCACCTTAGCTTTAGCGAACAACAAGGAACATCGATTTCCTTGTTTAACATATAAAGAAAACCCGTATGCGAGCTTAGATGCGTCGCAGAAACAAATAAATTCCACCGGGAAGCTCTCCTGCAACACACGTCTGGGGAACTCAAATTCGCTTAATTCATTAAGTTCCTAACCCCCTGTCCGACAAATTTTGAAAAAAAAAATTTTTTTTTTTTAGGTAGCAGACAAGAAGCACCAAAAAAAATCACACAAATAACAATTCTGGAAGGGAAATTTTTACAATAAAATATGTAACGCTCATATTTTTGCAATAAAAGCTATGTGAGAAATATATTCACATAGCTTAGCGCTTAAGCAGTGAAAGGAAATTATCAAACATAACAAGACGTACCTGGTATAGAAAAACAATTTATTTGTCTTGCAAAAATATGCTGAATTTTGCTGCTACAGTGTAGCTTGGTATAGTCTCTTTTCTCTGCTTAGCTTGGTATAGTATCCTCCGTCTAGGAGTGGGATGAAAAAGACACAAGGAACTGCGATCCGCGACGTACAGGAACTTTCTTCTGGGTCAGCTTCTTTCACAGTTTCTTATCTTGGTATAAGATGATAGTGCTTAGAGAATTTTTCTCTAGGAAGGCAAGGCTTTGCCCATAGGGTATCCTTTTTAAGGTAAGAAGGGTAACAAGAGATTTTCTCTGTTACAAAGTTGTGGCATTAGCCTAAAAGATTACAAAGAATTGGTAAGATGGTCTCGATATAGCGAGACAAGTGGGCGCCAATTTAGGCCCTGCTGCAACAAAAATCCGGAGCGGCACAAATACGTCCGATACTGTTCGTGCTAGCTGAAAAAAGGAGTGAACAAAACCATCGGAAAAAAAAAAACATAAAACCTCTGGTAAAGCCCGCCTAAAGTTCAAAACGAGGTTCGGGTTAAATCAGCCAATCAGGAGACCCGTTACATCTGTAAATTTCCGACATTACATTCACTGTTGACAGCAGTAAGAGATATTTTATGATCAATTATCTGTTTCATGGTTTGCATTCCTTAACATATAAAACAATTACCATTAACGAGGAAAAACAGTTACTCTATGTATGCTAATATAAACTCGTGTTAGATTTGGTGTGCAACAAATCAAATACTCCTTTTTCTTATAATACCCTAAAGGTGACCTAGTGTATTGTAGATTTAGGTAACACCAGTTAATATTCACGATATTCATTTTCCGTAATCAACTTGAAAATTTCCAAAAGGGCAACTGCAAATGGCCCAGTGAATCATTCAACAAAAAAAAACAGTTCAAATAATCGCATTTTCTGAAATGTTCGCCTTTTATTTAAGGGCCAGATTTGTTTCCTCATCATCCTTTCACGTGAGAAAGAAAAGAAGAATGTAATTAAATCAATACATATAAGCAAGAAAGTTTTCATTAAATTGACTATTACGAGAAAAGAAAAAGAAATATAACAGCCTCCCCGGTGGGGAATCGAACCCCGGTCTCCCGCGGGACAGGCGGGGATACTCACCACTATACTACCGAGGATCCACACGATCCGCCTCTCATCCTAGCCTTACTTATAAACATAAAATATAAATTCAACTTAAGCAGTCAGCCGAATATTACTAAGCAATCTTTTCGCTGTGCTTTTATAGGAGCTTTAACACATTTTTGGCCTACATTATGACTTTCACTGCTATGTATCTTTTGTTTTTTGGTTTTGTTGATTTGAGTATAATCTTTCTTTTGGCGAAAGAAAAAAATAAATGTAATCAAACCAATGAACAAGAGTGTATTTATCAAATTAACTTAACATTTCGAAAAATTGACAGAAAACATAAAATAATAATAGACTACACGGTGACGAATCGAACCCCTGTCTACAGCCTGACAGGTGGGGATACGTACCACAACACTAGCCAGGACATTTATTCCGAAATAATCTGCTCTCTTTCGTATTACATTGCAAACGTAATAATTATTTATTTTCAACAGTAACTGGTGACAGCAGTAAGAGATATTTTATTAGCAATGATCTGTGTTTCATGGTTTGCCTTCCTTAACATATAAAATTATTACCATTAACGAGGAAAAACAGTTGCTCTCTGGATGTTAAACTCGTGTCAGATTAGTTGTGAATTTGAAGTCAACACATCAAATCATCCTCTTTGACAAAACAGTTAAGTGTGCCTTATTGTAGGTACAGTATTATTTTAGATTTCGGTAATAACAGATTATTAAATTCAATTAACGATAGTCACTACCTTTACGAAGTTCAAATATCAACGGGAAAATTTTCGATTGGACAAAGTAAATCATTCAAACTGTTCAAATTATTGTCTGTGTGAGAATTGTTTACATTTTACTTCCGGGAAGAAAATATTTATTTTGTTTTTTTTTAATTTTAGTATAATCTTTTCGCGAAAGATAAAATGAATGTAATCAAACCAATAAACAAGAAAGTATTTATCAAATTGAATCAACATTTCGAAAAATTGATAAAATAACAATTAACTAAAGACTCCACGGCGAGGAATCGATCCCCGGTCTCCCGCCTGACAGGCAGGATTACTTACCACTATACTACCGAGGATAAAAATTTACTCGCGTTCCTCTGTTGCTTATGAATAAATAAATACCTGTTATATTTTTCTGGTTTACTTTCGAACAGTAAATGGTGGTAGAAGCAAGAGATGTTTTATGAAAACCAATCTGTGATTTATGTTTGGATGGTGTCTCTTAACTTACGAGACACCATGTTTGTATGTTGTTGTTAAGAGTCTTAACCAAATGCTATTATTAACAAGAGAAAATAGTTGCTCTCTGGATGTTACATAACCTCTTGGTTGATTTGGTGTGCAACAAATGAAATACTCTATTTTGTTCAATTTTTTTTTTTTTTTGTAATAATACATTACAGGTGCTCTAGTGTATTGTAGATTTTGGTGATACCAGTTAAATATTCACGATATTAATTTTCCGTAATCAACTTGAAAATTTCCGAAAGGACAACTGCAAATGGCCCAGTGAATCATTCACCAAAAAAAAAAACAGTTCAAATAATCTCATTTTCAGAAATGTTCGCCTTTTATTTAAGGGCCAGATTTGTTTCCTCATAATCCTTTCACGTGAGAAAGAAAAGAAGAATGTAATTAAATCAATAGATATAAGCAAGAAAGTTTTCATTAAATTGACTATTACGAGAAAAGAAAAAGAAATATAACAGCCTCCCCGGCGGGGAATCGAACCCCGGTCTCCCGCGTGACAGGCGGGGATACTCACCACTATACTACCGAGGATCTACACGATTCGCCTCTCATCCTAGCCTTACTTATAAACTTAAAATATAAATTCAACTGAAGCAGTCAGCCGAATATTACTAAGCAATCTTTTCGCTGTGCTTTTATAGGAGCTTTAACACATTTTTGGCCTACATTATGACTTTCACTGCTATGTATCTTTTGTTTTTTGGTTTTGTTGATTTGAGTATAATCTTTCTTTTGGCGAAAGAAAAAAATAAATGTAATCAAACCAATAAACAAGAATGTATTTATCAAATTAACTTAACATTTCGAAAAATTGATAGAAAACATAAAATAATAATGTTATATATCGATAAACAACAAACACGCATATATATAAAAATATGAAGTTATATTTTTATTAAATGACGATGAACCGTGTAGCCTAGGGAACAGAGAGTGAGAGAGCGCGCCTCTAAGGGGTTGACGGGGTGGTCGTATCTGTTGCTCCTCTGGTCTGGTCTGGCTCTCTCGTCTGCCTCTGTCTCTCTGCCTCTGAAATCCGTGCGCCGAGGTCTTTTATAATCTCCAAACCGGTACTTCCGGATTTTGCCTCGCCCACGTACGCTCACGTAATTCTCAGAGACACCTGTTCTGTCTGCCTCTTGTAGCCATTTCCGCTACTGCCGGAAATAAGGTCAACCAAACATCCGTTCCTTTCAACGACCGGAAAACACCCCCGCTTGCATCAGCCTTTCCTCGGGTGGGGCGGGATTGTTATATTACATTCCTCGCCCACCCATTTTCCAAAATGTTCACCTAAGAACATTTTAAGCGCAACACCCTCACTCTCCTCCCCATGCCACACAAGCCCGACAATTGTATAAAACATGTGCACGCCAAAACAACAAACATGTGCATGCCGAAACAAAAAAACAACAAACAAAAAAAAAAATATAGGGGAGCCTACATCGGCAACCCAACAATGTTCGTGTCCGTCTTGAAAATTGTTCTACCAGCTCGATGTTTCATTGTTTTTTTTTCTTTCTTTTTTTGTTTGTTTTTTTTTTCTCCTTTTTTTTTTTTTAATATCCATTTTCACAGAATTGGGCAAAGTTCTTAAAAATGTTCATTTTCTTTCTCGACTCTCTCCATAAACGTAGACACTCCGATGTATAACCACATGATTATAGGCGGTGACCACGCCCCAGTTTCCAAACTAACATCGAGTAAATGACCTTTGACCAACACCATGCGTGCTTCTGCTCGAGTTTATTGTTACACATGTAACCTCATTTAATTTAATTTAATTTCAAACATACTATGTTTTAACACAGAAAAAATGGTCATTATCTGCCGTACATATCATTCATAGTCTGACCGAGAAATGTTCAATAGAAAATGAAGAAAATTACCCTGATTCCAACGTTAATCCGCATGCAATTTACTTGTGGAGGATTAGAGGTTTCATCTATATTAATTTAGTCTAAAAAAAATGGACCCGTGACTCGTAGTTCCTTAGTTTGTACAATGTTTTCTATTCCTTGAACTACTTCCTCTGGATTCGAATCCAAGCATATCTGACCTGCCGACATCCCTCTGCCCAACGCAGAGACACCCGAGTGCCGAACACCCGTTGACCCCGGAGTACTATTCACAACGGATAACTCAATTTCCTTTCTCGAAGCACTGTTGCTTCTTTTGCACTTAAAAATCCGCTTCCTAGCTATTATTCCAAGGATTATCATAACGCCGACCACGCCAGCAATGACCCCTATCGTCAACCTCCTCGGGAGTTCCTCACATCCTTCACTAAATCTCTCCATATTTATCTGTTCCAAGGTATTTACTAGTTTGCGGATAGGAATCTCCTCCATATCGCGCAATTCTACCGGCATGGTGTCCACTGAAAAATTGGGAAATTACTGCGTAATTGGGGACCAAACCACTGAACCAGAAACGTATAATTTACTTTATGCTTTAGATACTATAAATAATTTTCCACGTTTGTATCTTTCTTTTTGTTCCGATCAACTGTGGAATCTGCAGGTCTATCCGTGTCAATATAAAGTTTTCAGAAATTAATATATCTTCAAAAGATATTTCCCAAGTCACATAAATGAAAATTCACAGAGGATGTTGAATTGATGGGAACCTGCCAAAAGCATAATTCACAACCATAGAAATGTAAATCATTTTGTAGTGTACAATCATTGAAAAGAAATCCAAAAAAAAAAAAGAAAACCTAACACTGCACAACCCAACGAAAACATTGTTATCAACAAGTTAATCCAATTATCCACTTTAAAGAGTAGAAGAAACTTCCTTTACATGATTTTACATTTCACTTACTCAATAAAAGTAAGATTAATTAAGCAACATACCAGTAAGCTCACTTCACATATATGGTAAAATATTAACAAAAAAAATAAATCATTAACTCAGATGTTTTATACTTACAGATAGGTAAATATCTCAACTTTAACACTCCTGTCAACTTTAACACCCCCGTCAACCCCAAACCTACGCGCTACTCTCTACATGTAGTCCTAACGCCCTCCGTTCTACCCTTCTTAATGTGTTTGACACCAACAATCCACATTTCTCAATGGCAAAAGTATGCATTTTTTTTTTCTAACTGGACTTATTATAAACACGAGCAGAGAACACACACACTATCAAATCAATGAATCACTTACCTTGGCTGAATGTCTACAGTCGCGCGGCTGCTATATATTTTCGTCTTCTTTTTTCTTTCTATCTGGTAGTTTTAAGTCCGTTGAATTTTCAATCGTTGCCGTGGTAACCAGCTCGTATCTATCTGTTTTGTTGTCTCAAAACAGCAAGTCACATAGGCACCAAATAAAAGTCTGTGACTGAGCCGGTTAGAATAGCGAACAGCAAACAGGAAACACGGATATATATAAAAAATATAAAGTTATATTTTTATTAAATGACGATGAACCGTGTAGCCTAGGGAACAGAGAGTGAGAGAGCGCGCCTCTAAGGGGTTGACGGGAGGGGTCGTATCTGTTGCTCCTCTGGTCTGGTCTGGCTCTCTCGTCTGCCTTTGTCTCTCTGCCTCTGAAATCCGTGCGCCGAGGTCTTTTATAATCGCCAAACCGGTACTTCCGGATTTTGCCTCGCCCACGCACGCGACCACGTAATTCTCAGAGACACCTGATCTGTCTGCCTCTTGTAGCCATTTCCGCTACTGCCGGAAATAAGGTCAACCAAACATCCGTTCCTTTCAACGACCGGAAAACACCCCCGCTTGCATCAGCATTTCCTCGGGTGGGGCGGGATTGTTATATTACAATAATAGACAACACGGTGACGAATCGAACCCCTGTCTACAGCCTGACAGGTGGGGATACGTACCACAACACTAGCCAGGACATTTATTCCGAAATAATCGGCTCTCTTTCGTATTACATTGCAAACGTAATAATTATTTATTTTCAACAGTAACTGGTGACAGCAGTAAGAGATATTTTATTAGCAATGATCTGTGTTTCATGGTTTGCCTTCCTTAACATATAAAACAATTACCATTAACGAGGGAAAACAGTTGCTCTCTGGATGTTAATATAAACTCGTGTCAGATTTGTTGTGAATTTGAAGTCAACAAATCGAATGATACTCTTTGACAAAACAGTTTAGTGTGCCTTATTTTAGGTACAGTATTATTTTAGATTTCGGTAAATTCAATTAACGATAGTCACTACCTTTACGAAGTTCAAAAATCAACGGGGAAATTTTCGATTGGACAAAGTAAATCATTCAAACTGTTCAAATTATTGTCTGTGTGAGAATTGTTTACATTTTACTTCCGGGAAGAAAATCTTTTAATTTTTTTTTTTCAAATTTTAGTATAATCTTTTCGCGAAAGATAAAATGAATGTAATCAAACCAATAAACAAGAAAGTATTTATCAAATTAATTCAACATTTCGAAAAATTGATAAAATAACAATTAACTAAAAACTCCACGGCGAGGAATCGATCCACGGTCTCCCACCTGACAGGCAGGATTACTTACCACTATATTACCGAGGATAAAAATTTGCCCGCATTTCTCTATTGCTTATGAATAAATAAATACCTGTTACATTTTTCTGGTTTAATTTCGAACAGTAATGGTGGGAGAAGCAAGAGATGTTTTATGAAAACCAATCTGTGATTTGTGTTTGGATGGTGTCTCTTAACTTACGAGACACCATGTTTGTATGTTGTTGTTAAGAATCTTAACCAAATGCTATTATTAACAAGAGAAAATAGTTGCTCTCTGGATATTACATAACCTCTTGGTTGATTTGGTGTGCAACAAATCAAATACTCTATTTTGTTCAATTTTTTTTTTTTTTTTTTTGTAATAATACATTACAGGTGCTCTAGTGTATTGTAGATTTTGGTGATACCAGTTAAATATTCACGATATTAATTTTCCGTAATCAACTTGAAAATTTCCGAAAGGGCAACTGCAAATGGCCCAGTGAATCATTCACCAAAAAAAAAAATACAGTTCAAATAATCTCATTTTCAGAAATGTTCGCC